>JAQSVH010000003.1:14849211-14881797 GCA_029448705.1 Adansonia digitata
TTTTTTTGGGCAATAATGTCAATTTATGGTAGAGAGCCAAAATGATTGAGAAAATTTTCAGACCCTCCCCCAGAAATCTAACATGGCTGTGCCCTACAATCAATGATGAAGAGAAGAGAACTAAAATCTTGTAGGACATTGATGAATTTAATTAAGTAATTAACATCATCATTACAAATTTAAAGAAAGGGGGAAAAAAAGGGCATATGGAAGCTGGAAATGTTTTTTTTTTTTAATACTACATTATTGTCAAAGTATGTGAAATTAACACAGACGAATCAAATTAATGTCTTAGCATTGTTCTTTTCACCGTTCAGGTTATGTTATTTAAATTTCAATAATAAATATTAAACAAAAATATATCTTTAATGTATACCTTTTTAAGCATTAGATAGTTTGTATACTCAAAACTTTTAATTCAAATTGAATCAATTTTAACTATAAGTTTTTTTTATTCGGATCAACTATTCAATTTAGTTCAATTCGAATAATTTTTTTTTAAAATTTAATTTAAAAAATTAATATAAAAATAATATTTTATTATTATTTAAATTGTAAAAAGAGTCTAAGCAAAGAACTAAAAAAAAAAAAATTAAACATAGCCAACTCGGCCTATGAATACTTCTACTTTGAGATAAATACGTTAGCTTTAAAAAAAATTAAATCTATGTTTAAAAAAAATCATATTTTTATATTTATATTCAAATATATATATATTAAATTAAAAAATTTTAAAAAATAGTAAACTCTAATAATATAAGCTCCCAACATTCATCCGTAAAAAAATGCGTCCACATATATCATTGCTTTTTTGTCCGAATGAGTTGGATTTATGCAAGAAATGATGGCGAAGGATGAATTTATCACTGACTGTTGATTAAAACACCCGACCACATGTCTCCAAAAAAATTGTCCAACTGGAATTTTGTATTCACTTGATAAAATTCTACTATGCCAATTTGGTTTTCTTTCACATTTAGTAAAAATGAAGTAAAGAGTATTCAAAGCGATAAATATTATATATATATATATATATATATCTATATATCTATATCTAACAACCAATTTCTTGTGGTAGCTAGCTAATTTCTTGGGGTTTATAGATAGGCAGCGGCAAATTATGACCTCAATTTTCTGCAGATATTGTATTGTTTTCTCCTTTACTCTTGTCTTGTTGCTGAAACTTCCATGACTTTTAGATTTTAGTTTACATTCACGTGTCAAATATTACAAATATTCCGACAAGTATCATCATTACACAACTAGTCAAATTTGTGCTATAGATATGTAATCTATAAATATATATATATATATTTGTATTGAGTAGTAAAAATCAATCGATGTCGGTAAAATTTGTCAATCTTTGCCATGCTGTAAGTGCAGTTGTTTGCTTTATGTGTGTTTAAGCAAAAAAGTGTGCGATAAAAGTCTTGAAGCATATGATAAGTGTTTATGGAGCCTTTTAATATTATATTGCGAGAAAGTTTGAAGGCTGGGAGGGTTTCAATATTGATATAATGCAAAGCAGAGAATTTATGTGATATAGAATTCAAATGCTTCATCATTGGTGAATGGAAGGTGAAAAAAGAAAGGAAGTAATTGAAGGTTTATTTGGTGATAAGTGTCATGAAAATAAGATAGAAAGGATAAGCATCGTTAATTGTTAAATAAGTTTTTTTTTTTAAAAAAAAAAAAGAAAATGGGGGAAGCCACACTTCGGGGAAAAAAAGAATTGTAGATGTTGAATTCAAACATAAGATTTTCTAGATATCATCTTTTATTAATGTTCAAAATATCGAATCGAAAATCAAATTAATTTGATATCTTGTTGTTGTTTCGACTAATTGAAATAGCCAGTTTGGATTAAAATAATTTTAAACATTAAAAAATACTTTTAATATTAAATAAGTAATAAATATATAATAAATAATTGATAAAAATATTTATCTTGGATTAGCATTATGGTTTTTTTTATTTAAATTTAAATTTGAGATGTTATGAGTTCAAATCTTATAATTTATAGTAATATCTTTGAAAAATATTGGTTTTTTGGTTTTTTTCTTTTTTTTTGGTCAGTTTTTTGAACTGATTTTCTGCCAGTTCAAATATCATTTAATTCTATATATAGTATCGGATTGGATAGAGTTCTCATTTTTGATTGAATTGGTTTAATTGATTTCTTCGATTTTTTCATTATTGCCGCTTATAAATAGTTATATAAATTAATTGGACTAAATTTTGAGTTCACATAATAAACTCTCGAAATGTTTTTGTGATTAATCAAGGTATTCTTATAATTATAAATGCTTGATAAAAGAATAAAAAAAATTCTCATTCACTTTGATAAGGAAAAAGGAGGGAGAGGTGGGGGGTGGGGGGGGACAAGTTGACTCCTTATCATTCACTTGATAAAGCCATAAAAACTTGTAGTCCACCTAAACAAAAAGAAGCAAAGGTACGATGTGTCGTCCCAACTAATAATTACGAACAAAATGACAACCGCCGACTACATATATGCGCATAATTGCTGTCTCTCTAATGGAGTAAACATTCAATCTTCCACTTGTCATTTTTCAAACTCATCTTTTCTTCGTTTCTTATATGCATGTTGCTTCGGACCTTTGCATCTTCCAATGTATAGCAGCTGCAGTATGAACTCTAGTTTTAATCTCCATGCAAAGTCTAATTAGATATAGAGATTCAAAGAACAAAAATGAATAAAAGTTGCACCAGACGCATCTGAGCATTTTACTTATTGATTAGTTCATGCTCTCTACTGAAGGAGTAAAGTTCTAATTCTTTTTTCCTTAAATCTTAAATTAAGCTCAAAAGAAATGTTTCACCAAACAGTTGAAGTAACCACTGCCCTGAGAAGAAATGAAATCCCACTTGAAAGTTCAATTTAAGTTGCGGATATACTATCGATAATGTGCTATGTTTGTGCGTCAACACACTATGTCATAGTCCTAGAAAAAGTAATGAATCTCACATCAGCTGTGTATTAGAATTCGAGTTGATATATAAATATTCATATTATTTTTAACTTATAAAATGTATTTCATGAATAAAATTATAAAATTTAATGAATCAAAATAAATAATAACTTATAAATTAACGTAGACGATTATACAATATAAGGGTGTTATTTCTAGCAGGCATGAGCTACCAAAGATTCGAATATAGGCATAGCCCGGTGAAACCCTAGATTGGGATGGTTTGTGGATGGCAGTTTTGTTGTGGATTTAGGACGTGAGCACCAGTCTGCAAATCGGACGAGTTTCCTGAAAGGGCCCAAGTATATAGCTATCGATGGCCCAAGCCTCACAAAACATTGTTGAGCAGGGCCAGTAGCCAGGTTTATAGAAATCATGTGAAGAATATTCCTTGGCTGCTTTCCTTGCTTCTTTTG
The DNA here is from genome assembly GCA_029448705.1 of Adansonia digitata. Taxonomy (NCBI): domain Eukaryota; kingdom Viridiplantae; phylum Streptophyta; class Magnoliopsida; order Malvales; family Malvaceae; genus Adansonia; species Adansonia digitata. The sequence continues at coordinate 14,852,621 of JAQSVH010000003.1, forward strand.
CGTACTGTTTCTCCCTGGAAAGTCCTTTTATGTACGTTTATATCGTTGTTATGCTTCCTTATTGCTATCATACTCAAGACTGCAAACACAGTAATAAAATGAAAATGATATCATATGTCTAATAAAATAATTTTTATGTATATACCCGCATCATTTATAATGACTTGATAACATGATTTATTGGCTAGTTAAATCATGAGTTATAAAATTAAATTGCATGCTAAAAGTTTATTTCTAGTCTAAATTGGATCCAATCAGTTTTGGTTCAATAATAAGTTGATTAAAATTCGAATTATTTTATTATAACTGTTGTTTTTTCAAAAAAAAAAAAAAAAACAAATGCACCCAAACAAGAGCATGGCCCAATGCACCCACAAGACAAATAATATGATAATCAACAAATATTTCAGCATTTGATTGCATCAAAAAATTAATTTTAGGATTAATTGAAAACATCTAAAAGTTCAGTGGGTGACAATGCACCCAATTTCGTCTTATATGTCACCATTATTGAAGCCAAATTAACGCTTTTGTTTGTTTTTGTAGGAAACTGTGAAGGGGTGGTGGGGGAATATTCTCATTATTGATTCAAGTGTACATATAAAATAAAACTTATATATAGTAAATAAAGGGTTGTGAAATGTTTCTTATTTGAATTTGATGACTAAAAGTTAAGTCATGGTTTAGGTTATCACAGTTCAGGCATCATAGTTTTCCAAACTGTAACTGAGGAAAAAAAAAGGTCAAAACTAAAGAACTCTCTATTTAGGCTGATCTAGCTCTTGGGCTGGGTTTGGTTCAAAGGGGAGCCCTAAATATGGGTGTAATTTCAGAGCCCAATGTTTCATTGAATTTTTAACCTAAAAACTGCTATGGAATCAGCTTTGAAGGCCCAAATTGTAGGAAAAGATTAAATAAAACACTAATAGGAAGAGGCAAAACTGACCCAATAAGGCCCAAATTATGGGCTTTAGAGTAGCTTATGTGGTGATATTACATATATGAATGAATTTTTTATTGTTATTTTTAACTAATTAAGAATAAGAATGTCAAACGATAATGAAAAATCAAACTTAACAAATTTTTGTACTTACTTATTTTCTACCTTTACAGTATCAACAAAAGAAAGTATCATCTTAAAGCCTCTATCATCTTGAAAATAATCACATATGATACTGACAATGTCAATATCTGTATTATCAATTAACTTTTCATCAGACAAAATCCAATTCAATATTATCCAAACCAATTTGATGTGGATTCAATTAAACGTTAATCATGGCCTGGGTAAACCCAACAACCAGTCTTATCTTTGGTATTGATCTCTTAGGGCAAAAAATAAACATGAAAAACTGAACAGTTAAGCTCACCGGTACCGACACACCCTCCATCTTTTCCATGTCTCTCCAACAAAGATTTCTCTTCTTCATCTTACGGCTTTTAGTCTTAGCATTACTGATTTCGATCTCATTATCAAACCCAAACCCACAATTCCCATGTCAACCTCCCCATTTTAACTCCTACCTGTTCTGCAACACTTCCCTGTCTATCACAGACAGAGCTCAATCTCTTATTTCTCTTCTGAGCCTCCAAGAAAAAATCCAACAGTTGTCCAATAATGCTTCAGGAATCCCGAGACTTGGTATTCCTCCTTACGAATGGTGGTCAGAGTCTCTTCATGGGGTTGCCAGTAATGGCCCTGGAGTTTCCTTTAATGGCAGTGTTAAAGCAGCAACAAGTTTCCCTCAGGTTCTTGTCACGGCTGCTTGTTTCAATAGAACCCTTTGGTTCAAGATTGGCTTGGCCATAGGTATTGAAGCTAAAGCCATGTATAATGTTGGACAAGCTGGTTTGACTTTTTGGGCACCGAATATTAATATTTTCAGGGACCCCAGATGGGGAAGAGGGCAAGAGACTCCTGGTGAGGATCCCATGGTTGTTTCAGCTTATGCTATTGAATTTGTAAAGGGTTTCCAGGGTGAGTCCTGGACAGGCAGTGGAGAACTCAGACGTAGGTTTCGGGGAAAGAGGGCACTTGGAGGATACGATGATGGTGGTGATAGACTTATGAATTCTGCTTGTTGCAAGCATTTCATTGCTTATGACTTGGAGAGGTGGAAGAATTTCAACAGATACAGCTTCAATGCTGAGGTAAAGTCTTCCTTTTTGCATTTGTCCTTGTGGTTTTGGCATGTTTCTGAGCATCATTTGACATTTGCATTGTCTTTTCTTCAGTGTGTAACGATGTATTAGTCCTTTTAAATTAAATTTAGCTCCATTTATCTCTGTGAATAAGTTTCAATAAGAAATTTTGCAAACTGTGACTGTTTGTCAATGTCAATCAGGTTTGGCAATTTTTAATTAATTTATCTATGCCAATGATTCTAAACTAATATTTAGTTGTGACTTGTGATAAGCCTCCTTTTGAAGTTAATTAGCCAGTTTGGTAACAAGCACTTCCTTTATCTTTATTGAAGGTTACAAAGCAAGATATGGAGGATACGTATGAGCCACCATTTCGTAGTTGTATCCAACAAGGTCAGGCAAGCTGCTTGATGTGTTCCTATAATGCAGTTGATGGGGTGCCAGCTTGTGCAAAAGGAGATCTTTTACAGAAAGTTCGAAATGAATGGGGCTTCAAAGGGTAATATGTTTTAGGAGTTGCTTATACTTTGATAAATGCAAAATTCGAAATTCAACCTTGATTGGTTATTACTTGTTAAACTTATCTGTGATCCTTCTGTGGCATAAATCAGATACATCACCTCAGATTGTGATGCTGTGGCAACAGTACAAGAATACCAGAATTACACAAAAAAACCTGAGGATGCTGTCGCTCTTGTTGTTAAAGCAGGTTTTTCTAATCACATCTTTTACAGCTGAATTGGTTAAGAACTTTTGGCTGGAACTGCCAATGGAATGTTCACTTATGAGGATTAAGATTAAGTTGGTTGTCTGTAGGAATGGATATTAATTGTGGATCGTATCTAGTTCGACATACTCGGACTACAATTGAAGAAGGGAAGTTGCAAGAAGAAGACATTGATAGAGCTCTTCTAAATCTTTTCTCAGTTCAACTCCGTCTTGGGCTGTTTGATGGAGACCCCAGAAAGGGGCAGTTTGGAGAGCTGGGACCTCAAGCAATTTGTACCTCAGAGCACAAGACACTGGCACTTGAAGCAGCAAGGCAGGGAATTGTTCTTTTGAAGAACAAGAATAAGTTCCTGCCTCTGAATAGAAATATTGTCTCTTCCTTAGCTATTCTTGGTCCAATGGCTAACAATGTAAGCAATATGGGTGGTGGTTACACAGGTATGACTTATGCAATTGTTGGAGGTTTATATCAGCTTCCTGGTCTTTTTTTCTTTACAAATATTCAATTGAACTATATGATTATTTGCTACATAAAGCATTGAAAAATATCCCCTTCTTTAAAAAAAGGATATTACACTTTCTGGAAACAATATGGTTAAGCTATCCGAGACTATTTTACTTTGGGTTTTACCATGTCTGTCTCCGGATATTTTTGTCAAGTTATATTGGACCTGAATCAGCCAGAGTACTGACTGAAGTTTTGCTAAGCTCACTTTGTTATTGGGTTTCTTCATTTTGTATAGTGCGCCAATATGAATTTCTATAATATGATTTTTCAATATTCTTCGTGTGGCAGGTGTTCCATGTGACCCGAAGAGCTTTTTTGAGGGACTGCAACACTATGTAAAGACGGCTTCTTATGCATCTGGTTGCTCTGATGTGCCTTGTGATTCAGATGTTGGGTTTAATGAAGCAATTCTTGCTGCCAAAAAAGCTGATTTCGTAATTGTAGTTGCTGGGCTGGATTTGTCCCAAGAAACCGAAGATCATGACCGAGTTAGTCTCCTCTTGCCTGGTAAACAGATGGCCTTGGTGTCTTCTGTTGCTGCAGCAAGTGAAAGACCAATAATTCTTGTTCTTACTGGTGGTGGACCCCTTGATGTATCATTCGCTGAAGGAGACCCGAATATTGCAAGTATTCTCTGGGTTGGATACCCTGGGGAAGCTGGTGGAAAGGCACTTGCAGAGGTCATCTTTGGTGATTTTAATCCAGGTCAGTAGCCTTGAAACTATCTCTCATTAGCAGCCATCTAAACACTGCATGAAATTTATAATTCATTACTTATGGCATCTAGTAGCGTAAATCCAGTATCAAGGGCGAATCATTGCAGGAACTGAATGCAAGTGAGCTATGTCTTCATGAAAGAAACTAATAACTAAAGCCATTTCAAATGCTACAAAAAGGCTAATTAATCTAATTGTGACACTAACTGGCATTTTTCTTTTCTCTGTAGCATTCAACACCGCACCCCCTATGCTTCCTTAGTTGCTAGAATTTAATAAGATTCTTGGATATTTAAAAACAGGTGGAAGGCTTCCAATGACTTGGTATCCCGAATCGTTTACAAAGATAGCAATGAATGATATGAACATGCGTGCTGATCCTTTTCGTGGTTATCCTGGGAGAACCTACCGGTTTTACAATGGAAAAAGAGTGTATGGCTTTGGCGAAGGCTTAAGCTATACCAATTTCACCTACAGACTCTTGTCTGCTCCAAGAAAATTAAGTTTACAGAGGTCTTTTACAGGCACTTCAAGTAAGAATATATTGCACCAGACACAAGAGCTTGATTATATACGCGTTGATGAGGTGACATCATGTGATTCATTGAGATTCTACGTGCATATTTCCATAAAAAATGTTGGAGATATGGATGGAAGCCATGTTGTCATGTTGTTCTCTAGAGCGCCGAAAGTTTTTGAAGGAACTCCGGAGAACCAATTGATTGCATTTGATCGTGTACATACTAGTTCATACGGATCAACCGAAACAAGAATTTTAGTATCTCCTTGTAACCACCTTAGCTTTGCGGACAAACATGGAAAAAGGATATTGCCCCTTGGTGGTCATGTTCTAACATTGGGAGATTTGGAGCACTCGGTGTCCATTCAAACTTGGTGATACCGTTGAGAATTCGAAAGAATTTGTTGATAATTTGGTGATGCAAGTTGTTTCAGATGAAATGATGTTTTGTACTGCGATTATATTACAATTTCTTTAGCTTTACATGAATAAACTACTGGGGAAGAGAAAGGGTCATCTGCATGACTGAATATATGATCCGGATGACACTCTATTGATTGGTAGAAGTGGAAGCATCAGGAGGATAGGAAAAGACTGAAAAAGAAAGGAACTATAGTTTTACATGAGATGTTTGGTGGAAGAAGAGGATGAAAGTTGAAATTGATCAAAAAAGTTCAGAGTTTAATACTATTTCTTTGTATTATCAGTCGTCAATGAAGATAAAAAAAAAATGTGAAGCATGATTCCAGGCTGTAGTTCACGTCCAGATCATCTTTGTTATGAATGTACCAACAAGCCACGAGCTTTTCTGTTATTACTTTTTGACTTTTTTTAGTACAAAATAAAAATAAGATTGTAAATATTGAAATTTCATCTGAATGAGTTGAGTTAAATTTAAGGTGCAACTTTTTTCTTTGATTTGCGGCCTTTCACAAAACAATCTGCTCCAAAACTCTGAAATCACATGGCCATTGGACAAAGCTGGCTGGGGAGGTGCCAAGGTTTACTCTCTCTGGCTCCAGGATTTATTTTCCATTGCTGGAATTAGAAGTTCAACAGATCACACGATTACAGACACCGGGCAATCAATTCGGGTTTAACTTTAAACAAAATTGTTGTTGGTTCATGCCTTCGTAAAGGGGTTATTAAAGAAAAGAGCATGGCGTGGCAGCAATAACTGACAAGCAGGGTGGTGACATTACAAAAGTAAAATGTTGTTTGGCAAATGGTGTCATCATTCATCATCATCATCATCATCCCATGTAAAAATTTCAGAAGAATGTTAGCATTTTGGACAGCATATCTGATATCTTTATCATGACTCTCACTTTTTGCAGATTCTTTTGATCCGCTCGTGCAATGAAAATGATAACCTATAATTTGTGTACAAGAATGCACTGCTGAATTTATGGCCGGACTGGTTCATTTCTTTTTGCAATAAAAAAATCAATCCCTAAAAGGAAAGCAAAAAAAAGAAAAGAAAGTTAAAAATAAAAAAAAATTCCTAATACTATGCATAGAAAAATAAATTTGGAGTTAATTTGTTATATTAATTGAGAAAATAAAATGTATACGCTACGCGCAAATTAGTAAAGATTTAATATTTTTATAAATTTAAAACAGTACAAAAAATAAATTTTAAATTTTCAAAATGATTATAATATTTTAAATTCAGCATTATATAAGCATCCAATAATTATGAATTTGACAATAATAATAAATTTTTATTTAAATGTGTTGATCAAATAATTTATATTAAATTTAAAAAGTTAAAAATTTTCTCTTAAATTCAAATTTTCAAACACAACCTTCACTATTTTTTCAACATTTCCTCTAATGTGACTAATTAGGTCTTAATTATGGAAATTAAAAATCAAACTCAATCTTTATTTTTTCATTAATTTTTTTAATTTTACATGCCAATGTTAATATTTATTTATGTTTATCCATGTCTACTCTACTGAACACATTTTCTAGTTTCTAATATTATTTTCACATTGTATTTTCCTTATCTAATCTTCACTACCAAGGGGTGGGGGGGTTAGCTTTGTAGGTGAAACAAAACCAAACCAAACCAAAGTTACTTTTGATTCATTTTTTTTTTTAAATTGTATTGCTGAGCTGTCTCAAGGATAAACTTTTGCTGACTCCACCCCAGAACTCCACTAGTGTCTTCATGTTTGAGCGATCCAATGGGCCAGCTGTGAACATATTAGCTCTTTTTTGACATATAAAAACCCTTTCTTCACAACCAAGTTCTGATATTGTCAGCTCGATGATCTACATTCCTATCTAAAACCTTTCTTTTGTTTTTTTTTTTTTTTTTCAAATAGTGTTTTCTTGAGTATCACTTACAGTTTGCAAAATATGAGTGACCCCAAGTATGCTTATCCCTACCCTGCTCAAGGTACACTTTGTTTTAAGTTTTTTTTATTCCTTTATATTTTACTGTATACAAGTTGTGATTCTCAGTTTCTGCGTTCCTGGCAAAGTTTTACTCAAAAACTTGCTTCATCTTTTTTTTTTTTTCAGATTATAAAGCTTGTAAACTTATGTTTATGGTCATGTGTTTTTGCTTGCTAGACTTAATGTTTTTTTAATTATGAGATTTTTTTTTTTTTTTGTCTTGGCTTTTTTTCCTTTGGATTAAAGAAAAAAAATTATAGGTTTCTTTTGGTTTTGTTGTTTTTAATGTGAATATTTTGCGGTAAGTAACTTGTTTTACAATTTAGTTTAAAGTCTGAATTCTCTTGGTTAATTACCTGCAGGTTATTATCAAGGCCCCCCCGTGATGGCACCACCACAATATGCAGCTCCACCACCAAGAAGAGAGCCTGGCTTTCTCGAGGGCTGGTATCTCTTTCCACGGTTCAATAATATTTCAATTTAAAGAATATGAATTAATTTCTAGTATATGAATTAATTTATTTTTTGTTTGGTTTGAAAAGTCTTGCAGCATTGTGTTGTTGCTGTCTGATTGACGAGTGTTGCTGTGATCCCTCCATCATTTTTGTCAGCTGATAATCTCTCTCATTTCACACTGCATCTTCATCAGTAATCTGTACTCCCCACTTTTATATTTATTGTGATACATAGATAAATAGATATAAATACAGTGTAATCCAGTAAGTTTGATGTTGAGAGAATCTTTTTAATAATTTATAAATAGTAGTGGGTTTTTTATATTTATTTAAATTTTGTGGTTTTGGACCTTCTGGTATGTTCTTGAAGTTGCTGGGTCTTTGTCCTTGTAATTTTCTAGGCAGTGAAGAAAATAATTATCAAGTTTATAATTTTTGATGAAGTTTCTACTTTCTAGTAATCTAGTTTCCAGACCTTTTATTTTTCCATTTCAATAATTAAATGTCCATGGCATCTAATAAAAAATTATATAATTATTTTTAAAAAATTAATATTTAATAAAATTTTAATTTTAAAATTTGTTAAATTTTTTATTATCAAATTATAATATTTTTACTAAAACAGGCAAAAAAACTATTTTCTCAAATAAAAATGGAAAAGTACTACTCATTGTTAGTCTGTTTGGACTTAAGAGATTAAAATTATTGGTAGAGAGAATAGTGTTTCAGTTATCACCAGAGAGTTAATTGTGTGGTATAGTTGGGGGTCCAAAGGGGATTTAAGGCAGAAAAAGGAAGTCAATAACAATAATAATGATGATGGATCGAATCAGATAAAACTTGAAATGAGTGTGGAAGGCTGGAATTTTGAAGCCCATCTTTTACTCAAATAGAAAGGTTACGAACTACTTATTATTAATCCAAATAAGAACAGAGAACATAATTTTACCAAGGAAAGACTATAAAAAAAAAATATCAACCAAAGACGAGCATATTCGTGGGTTTTCTGGATAAAAGCAGGTAGCAGTTTTCCATTATTTATTTATTAATTTTATTTTTACATTTACGGTCTGTTTGATTGAGTAAAAAAATAAAAAGATTGATAAAAAAAGGTGAAAAAGTAAAAAAAAAAAAAAATCTTGAATGCGTTTAGAAAAAAAAATGAAAAAATTATTATTTTTACACTTATTAATGAAAATAAATCATTTTAAATTAAAAAGAAAATATGAAAGAAAATAAAAGCGATATGTTTCATGTGAGTATATTTACAAGATTACTCATTATTTTTAAAATTTTATTGTTTTATCTTAACTTTTAATAAGTATAATAATAAAATAATATATTTTTTATTTTTTTCTTTCATTTTTTAATCTTGCCAAATAATTTCTTTCCATTTTATCTTTCCTACTAAGTATACTAATAAAAAAATATTTTTTTATCTTTTCATTTTTTTTCTTCTCCAACTTTTTATTTTTTTAATTTTCTTTTCATCAGACTTAGTAACGCCTTAAAGTCTGATAGATGGAACAAACAACTCTTTAAACAATATAAAAATAAGATACAAACATAACATATTAAATAAAAAACAAAATAATATATTTAAATGAGATTAATACAATATGTTTACTAATATTTATATTTAAGATTTAATGCATTTAATTAAAAAAACGAATTATTAAGTCTATTGACAGACACCTACTACCTTCAGGATTCCTCTAGTGTGATTGAGAAGCAGGCCATGCAGGCAGGCCTCGTCCGAGAGCTGGCTTGCAAATATAACCATTCGTGTTGTGTTGAGTAATCTTGGGCATTCTTTTAGAAGGAAAGGCATTAGTTGCCTAAAATCTCTAATAATCTTGTGATCCCTTAGATGATATTAAAAAAAAAAAAAAGACATCTACCGATCTTTTAATCTTGCTCGTGCAATTAAAAAACTCTACTAAATACATCAAAAACGAACTCATTAAATTAATGTTAATGTTGAGAAGAAGATCAGAGGCGGCACTACAATGAAGTTCTCATTTCCACGGCAAAGTCTTAAGGTTGTAACAGATACTAGTTGATTAAACAATCAAAATATTACACAATCAAGACTATCAAATACCTTTAATAGCTGTACTTATTCACCCGAGGGAGAAATGAAAATTAAGTAGTAAATGCAATTATTTACTGGACAGACACTGCCGAATGATCATGTAAAACTTGCTAGGGCTACATCAAGATGCATTGAATACCACCTGCTAATATTCATCAAGCTTTTATAGCCTCCACCATATACAGGGAATTTTCAACCCATTATTTTTTATCAAATTTCCGGCTTCACCAGCAGCTTTTATATCCTCGCCACAACCACTAGCACACCCACCACAACAGCTTCACCCAGTGCTCCTCACCTTCATTGCAAAACATCCGCTAAACCCACCATGGCCAGCACCACAGCCACTGCTATTCACCAGCTTCCATGGACCACCATCACAGCCACTGCTATCCAGCCTGCTTCCACAATCACCACAGACAGCACTTTCCACACCATAACCACCACAGCTACCGCTCTTACCATGTTTCCACATCCTGCACCACAGCTGCCACTTTTTCATGTATTACCTTTCTCACCCCCATATTCCCCATCACATGAACCATCTTTCTACGGTATCAATGCATTTAAGGTCACATCATCATCTGAACTGACTTCAGTTTCTATGGAGGTGGTCGGGCTGGCATGTTGGTCATTCGCAGCATCTAACTTTGCTTAGCTCTATCCATCTCTTTTGTACCTTTTCCATCAATGGCGAAGCTAATGTGTCCTTTCTTCTTTAAAGTGTAAGAAAGTATAAAAGCTGATATCACTCCAGGCAATACGAACCATTCCTCCTTTGCCTACACATTTTTTATTAAAAAGTGGGAAAGTAAGTGATAAATTCTTCTTTTTTGATCATATATTTTTATGCCTAATTAATAGCTAAATTACCTTCAGGCATCCAGATTTCATGTCAAGCAATGCAACTGCTTTTCCATACGGATGTTCTGCAGAAAATTCAGCTGCAGTCATGAATTCACTTTCATTTCTCCGTTTCTCACAACATTTGGGTTCATAATCAAGTTTTCTGCCAAGAAAAAGCTTTATCTGTTCAAAGAAGATAGGTTCCGTGATTATAATTTAGTACCATAACCAAAAAAATGGAAGGTTTCTCTGCAAGTCTACTTTTGGAAGTATTTCAGTAAGAGAAGTACAAGAATAACGGTAAAAAACCAGATAAATGCATATCATTTATACAAACAACTAAAACATGTAAAAATTTGGGCGGAGAACTTCAAAGAAAGTAGCAATAAAAGTAATACGATCTCCACGAGCACTATGCAAGAAGTGAAAGAATGGTTCAGGTAGTCAATAATGCAAACTTCTGGTAAGTTCAAGATATGGAATGTGGCTTATGACATGTCAGACATGTTCATGTATGCATACACACATAAGCAGGCCGGTGATATATGTGAGCTTCTGGTGAGACCAATTTGGCACTTGAGATAAAACAACAAACTTCACTGCTCTACACTTTCGTTGTCAAAATCAGAGCTCTACTAGGATTTGACAAAAGGGTGATAATGTTGCGGCACAGTCCAATATAGTGGTTTCTGGCCAAATTGTGTCAAAGAAGAAATTTGTAATAACCTAAGAGATTTATAAATAAGGAGGAAACAAATGGATTACGGATGCATACCGTCCTATTGCCTTTGAGATCAAAGAGATGACCATTGTTGCCGAGTTCGGCTGAATTCTGAAGCACCCATTGAGAATCCATCAAAGACCAACGAGTCCTAACATACTCTGCTAGAGCATGTGTTTCACCATGCTTTGTGATACCAATTACTTGCTTCACTGAGAGGCAGTTTTCTTTCATCTTTGCCTTTCCAGATTCTCTATAACAAAGTCTCCAAATGTTAAATTACTGCTGACATTATATATCTTACAACTAACAGTGTGAGTAAACGGAAAGATGTGTAGGATATATAATGTGCTTTTCAAAGAATTATCATGGCTTTAACATAAAAGGTCAATCGACAGAAAATCCCTCCCAATCAAGGATATATAATATCCTAAACAAATTAACTAAACAGTACTAAAAATCCTAAAAATTGTCCATATCTTTTGAATTTGATCATTAGAAATAGATTTACCACTTGAACAATAATTTTTCAGATAAGCATATTAAAGGTTATCCAGTGGCAAGCATCTAGTAGACTGGTTGCTTGAAATATAGAACAAGCGAAAGCTGCATTGGGAATAGTGCAGCATAATTATGGTCTAACATTGTAAAGCTTGACCAATAGATAAACAGGACAGACCAAAGAGTAAACATCGAACCTTTAGAATATCTGATATTAGAGATTAGGACAAGACAAGTAGGAAATTCCCTCATCATGTAGAATCTTTACAAGATTGTGCAATAATATCATCTCTACCAAATATTTCCACTGAAATGTCTATTTATTTTTTCACTACATGTGTGTGCTACTATTACAACAAAAGTAGACTACATAACAGCAAGTTTAACTGTCATATATATGCTTGTTTACATCAAAAGTCATGGAAGAGAAAGAAAGATAGACATGCAAACACAGGGATACAAATATTTAATAACATAGTAAAATAAATGGAAGGTAATCTTCAAAGTCTTGCCAGCATAAAATCTTGATATAAATGTAAGTATACCTCATATGAAGTCTTATCACCTCAGCTTGAGTTTCATCAAGGACACGTGTACAACTCTTACCTGCAGTGAACCTTCCTGCAAGAGGGAGCAGAAAACAAGAATGTTTTCTAAAAGGATGGGATCGAACCATGTGAAGCACATGTGGTGCTATTGTAGGAACTGTAAATGAAACAGCAACTCGTAGCCCAATCGGTTTCGAAGATACGTTCTCAAAACAGGGCATCAAGTCCAACCATTTCTCCACAGCAAGTTTAGAAACTGGAACTAGAAAATCTCGTAAAGAGAGTGAACAAGTACCTAAAATTTTACATGTTTTTTTCCCTGGTAAGTTGGAAGCTGAGTGTGATATAAGTTCAAAAAGCAGTTCGCCAGTAGGTTCACACCGAAATGAAGCAACCTGTCTCTCCCCAGACTCGGAAAAGATAGTCAGTTTCCGCTTAGTATTAAAGAACACATCAGATTGGATATTAAACAAGACAAAGATGTCACCCTTCTTTTCATCTGGTAAGTTCTTAACTCCTACAAACTCTAAAAAGACCTGCAAAAGGGCATCAAGCATAATGAGGAAAGTGAAAACTGCATCGATAACCCTGGTCCAGGCTAAAAAATATATATGTAATTAGTAATTTAGTACGATTAAAAGAAGTTGACAAACAAACAGCATCTCCTTTCAGGAGCACCGTAGTGGCTTTAAGTATATTATAATTGAATCCGTATTAAAAGTTATGCTATTCAACCATCTTTCTTCTAATAATAATGTAATTTTAAGTTGTGATTTAACATTTCTAAGTTGTATATCTTTTCATTTTTTCAGTAAAATTCTACAAAGCCTTTTGTAGCATGTACCAAGAACGTTTAAAATGCAGATGAAGTTAAGAATCAAGGATAGGCATCACAATACAAGAACAAGAAACTTGTAGATGACCCCAAAAAAAAATCTCCTATTTCATGAAATGCCAAAGAAAAAAGTCACCAGAAACTACCTCTACAACCTTCATCTGTAGAAGTTTAATAAGTTTTGGAGATTCATTTGTGGCATTTACTTCCTCACTCAAAATGTCAGGCATGCAAGGAATTGTCGTGAGAGGAGCCGGAGAACTCCCTCTATACATGGCCCCTGCCTTCCAGTACCTTATGCCAAATGTCTCTTCCCACTGTTTAGTAGTCCCGGAGAACCCAACATCAAGCTTCTTTCCCTTAGTTCTGTCAGAGTCTGTATCATCATGCTCCAATATATTGCCCAGTGCTTTATTCAAATCTTTGCAGTAAGAGACAGGATGCAACTGATGGGTATGCCAGATAAGGTCAATGTCATAAGTTGGAACACAAAAGCGCTTTATGGACCTCTCTCGATTTCTCTTGATCAGATGAAGGAAACCTTTATATCTGGCTACAGCTTCTTCAATAAAGATATCATTGCTCGTATGGGCCCTGGACACCTGTGACAGAAAATTAGATCAGGAGGATTGTTGAGAAGAACTGAAAAATGGCAAACTTGAGAATCTAAATCTTGAAATTAGGCCAAACTATGATCTATCATGTGAAACAATTTCCTAATCCCATATGTGTTTGCAACCAAAAAAACCTTGGCATTGCATAAAGCTTTTAACCTGACAATGGATATTGTGAAAGTCCTATACATTATTTTCTTGCTTGATGCTAAAACCAGTTTTTGATAATTTCAGTCTCTCTAGTGACCATCAATTCATCTTCTAATCTACATATCACAGATTGGCAGACTAATTACTTTAACATTATCTAACCTTCCAGAGTAGAAGATAAATGCTGCAAAAATCACAACTTTGAAAAGCTAAAACGATTATTCTCAGAATTACCTGATAAAAGAAAGGACTCTGCCTTTTAACAGCTGATATTAGATCATATTTAGTGTGTTTTCCAAGTCCAGAAAGTATTTCAGAGGCATTTTCAGCTGATGCTTTGGTCAAGTCAAGGTCATAAGGTTCATCCGGGTAAAGTCTACTCCAAATTTCTTCTGTTTGCTTTTTACATGTGCCTTGAAGAGAAGATACAACATTAGAGTTGTCAAGGATCCTCCCATAAAGTTCCTCGCAATCAGTCTTGTAACGAACCTGAAATTAGAAAGACAACGTAACTCGCTTAGCAAATCAAAACAAACAAGTCAAAAGAACCCAAATTTCTTGTACTTGTATTTTTCAGCTTAAAGGCATACTGGATTTAGCCTGTGACAATGCCAAATCCATTCGCAGTCCAGAGGAGCAACAAGAGGCCCTTCCCAAATCTCCTTCGCATAATATTTGGCAAGCAAGGGAAGCCAGCAAGCATTGTACCTGCAATTAGCATATGTCAAAAAGCCAAACTTCCATTCAATCTGCACAATCTGCACATAAAAAGTGCCTCATGAATCATGATTTACTTCCTAGGAATCATAGTAAAAGCATGAATCCGATGGATTTTATAAGAAGAATCAAATGGAAAACTTGGAAAAACTTAAATAAAATAAGCATATCATTACCATATTTGAAAAGCCACTATTATAAAAGACAGCCAATAAACAAAAATCCATATCAACACTAACCAGCCCCCAAAAAAGACCCAGAATTTAATAATAGGAAAATGATGATTCTAGCAACAACAAAGGTTGAGACAATCAAGAAATTGAACTTTGAAAGTGATAACCTGTAAATGGCTCTTTGGAGAGTAGGACCATCGTAGAGCCAACGATTCCTATCCACAGCTGCAAGGAAGTCAAGCTGCTTCTTGGCTGCTGCCACAAGGTCCAAACTTATCTCAATCTTTTGTGCTTCAATCCATTCCAATTCTTGCTCTTTCTCCATTTCCATCTCTTAATTCCCACCGAATAAACGGCCCCATCAATCAAAAACATCAGAGGAAAAAAAAAACTGAACCCAATAACAAGAATTTTATAACAGATAAAATGATAAAAAAAGATTACCTAGAAAAAGTCAGTCGACCGCCTGGAAAGCAAACGGTGCTTAATGTATGTCGTCTTAATTCAGTTTGTTTCTACACATTCTAAGCCGTTATACTTACGCCGAGTTAAATGGATGTAAAAATTATTTTTTTTTAAAAAAGTCATTCTCTACGAGAAAAATCATGGAAAGTGCATTAAGAGAAAAATCGTAGCCCTAATTTTTGTACTACACGTTATTGACCTCGAAATAATAGAAAATAAATTATCAAAAAAATTATAATTTTATATAAAAAATATGATTATATGATAATATAAAATACATTAAAAATAATTATAACACAATCGTCGGATGAAACGTTATCCAAACCAAAGAGAAAAAAGGGGGAAAAAAAAAACATGGAAATTGGATTAAGAGAAATGCAATAATTGAAGCACATTTGCTTCAAATTCAATAAATAAATAAAAGAATAATGTTAATAGAAGATTTCCATTTTAAAACGGTATTTTGGTCACTTGAAGATTGGTAGAGAAAAATTACAGAACATGGAAAGGAAATTTTGGTCATTTTATAATATTTCATTCATGCAGGTTTAAGGCAAATCATTCTCCTCTGAAAATTATTTTTTATTTTCAAAAAGAGGAAGTCAATTTAAAATAATAATAATAATAATAATAATAATGAGCAAGTTTTGATTCAAACTGAAATTTTGGATAATTTTTCAGATCGGAACATAATTTGATCCAACTCAAAATGTTATTATATTATTAAAAATTATTTTATTTAATTTTAATTAAAAATTAGATATTAAAATAAGAGTCTTTTAATTATAAATATTTTCATTGGTCGATAAAATAAGCATTGACTTCTTGGCTTTACTTTCTGGGACATTGCTCTTTTTGTAATCTCAGATTAGGACTCATACAATTAAAAATGTAAGCAAATGTAGATCCAAACCTCGTTTCACCGTGTTAATGTTTTTTGTCGTTGTTGGTTTTCTTTCGTCTACCAAACAAATGTGGAGGGAAAGAGAGGCATTAGTACAAAAAGGGAGATTCAATTATGTTATCCAAATTTTGTGGCACTTGTATATCCCATATAATTAAACACGAATATAAAATTATGATTCTTCAAATATATATTTATATTAAATATATTTATATTCGATGTTCATCTCGAATCCTAATAACATGCTTGAACCTATGCAAATGCAAAAGCCATGAGTTCTTGAACCTTAACATTTAGAAAAAAAAAACTTAAATCTCCCGTAAAAAGTGTGAAAAAAGAAGTGTTCTGTATGTTTTAACCTTTTTAATGGTGGGTAATGATGAACCCACAGTTCAAAGTGTCCAAAAATAATAGCATTAATTAATTCTATCAGTTAGCATAAGATTCCATTTAGAAATAGACTTCCTAATATACAAAACCTAACATGAAACAGCGTATAGGCAAACTGTAAGTCCTACATGTAAATCATAAAGGTTTCCTTCACTTTAGAAGGATAATTAAGTTTGCTAAATGAAAAACATATTTAGTAACTGCAAAAATGAGCATAAAATCCAACTAGCAAAATGAAGTTTGGATTGCATCCACAATCCTGTACCTTTAGAGTTTTTTATGTAACATCTATAAATTAATCGGATAAAAGCTTGAATCAATGATCTAAAAAATAATTCTAAGAACATATGTCGGCTACCATGTGTTCTGACCCATCTTTTATTTCCTGACCTCCTGATATTCGGCTTCTGGAGTCTGATCCTCGGCTACGGACCCTCCAGAGGAACCACTGCCAGAACCAGAATTCTTACTCATGTGCTCTCCGATCTTTGAAACAGTCTTATTTGCAACATCCATTTTGGCCTTGATTTCATCTATATTGTCCCCAGCCATTGCCTTCCTCAAATCTGCCACCGCAGACTCTATCTCCACTGCAATCTCATTGGGAATCTTGTCTCTGTACTCGTTCAAGCTCTTCTCGATATTGTATATGCTTGTGTCGGCACTATTTCTCAAGTCGATCAAAGTTCTTCTCTCCTCATCTTTCTTAGCATGCAATTCAGCCTCCTTCACCATCTTATCAATCTCATCCTCTGAAAGACCACCAGATGATCGGATTGTAATCTGCTGTTCTTTTCCTGTTGCCTTATCCTTAGCAGAAACAGTTACAATGCCATTGGCATCTATGTCAAATGTGACTTCGATTTGTGGCATGCCTCTTGGTGCTGGTGGAATACCAACAAGATCAAACTCACCCAAAATCTTATTGTCGGCTGCCATTTGACGTTCACCTTGAAGAACTTTAATTCCAACCTGAGTCTGGTTGTCTGCTGCAGTAGAGAAAACCTGAAACCAGAAAAGCTAGTATTATCTGTTGTCTAAAGGACATCTCAACACATATTAAGATGTAAACTGAGAGGGTGGTTAAAAACTTAAAATACTACACCCATCGATACCAGCTAGCAATATGACTAAGCTATCAATTGGGACAACGATAACACATATATATGCAAGATGGCAAGATTGATTTGAGCAAATGTGCGTGAACTGTTAAAACATTCTTTTCTAATCTGTTGCAGGCTACGTTATGTATTTACTAACAGAGATAAAATATTAGCTGCTTTCACACAATGTCTATTGGAACAACATATTCACCTTCTATTTCAACTTATGTTGCTCCAACTCTTTATTTTTCTTAAAGTACCGAACACATTTTCGGACATAAGTATGGGGTTATGACTCTTCAAAGATCTTGCAAATATATGGAAAGTTTAGGGGAAAAAAATGAACATACTGTGCTGAACACATACCTGTATCCGATACTTACACCCTAGATTGAGTAATATAGATTTTAAACACTACCAGCAAAGTTGCTGTACACCCCCAATATATCAGACGCAACAGATTATGTATAGTAATACTGACCTGTGATTTTTTCGTAGGGATGGTTGTATTTCTGTTGATCAACCTAGTGAAAATTCCTCCAAGAGTTTCAATACCAAGTGACAAAGGAGTTACATCCAGCAGAAGCAGCTCCTTAACATCACCTCGAAGGATACCACCTTGAATAGCAGCTCCCATCGCAACTGCCTCATCAGGATTAACTCCTTTGCTTGGAGACTTGCCAAAAATTTCCGAAACAATTTCTTGCAACTTGGGAACACGAGTCATTCCTCCGACAAGCAATACTTCATCCACATCATTGATGGTTATCCCAGCATCCTTCAAACAATTCTTACACGGAATTCTAGTCCTCTCAATCAGGCTGCTCACTAGACCTTCAAACTTGGATCTGGTTAGCGTTATATTTAAATGTTTTGCTCCAGAAGCATCAGCAGTTATGAATGGAAGGTTGATTTCAGTCTGGGATGTAGATGAAAGTTCAATCTTAGCCTTTTCAGCTGCCTCCCGTAGCCTCTGGAGGGCAAGCTTGTCCTTTGAGAGATCAATGTTATCAGTTCTCTTAAACTCGCCCACCAAGTATTCTAATAGAGCATTGTCAAAGTCCTCTCCACCCAAGAAGGTGTCTCCATTTGTTGCTTTTACCTGATAAAAAGCTCTCTAAGTGAATCAACTTAGCAAAGCAACGAACAAATCATAAAAGCAAAAAGAAGCATACCTCGAAAACACCATTAGAAATTTCTAATATAGAAACATCAAAAGTTCCACCTCCAAGGTCAAATACTGCTATGATACCCTCTTTGTTATTCATCCCATAGGAAAGCGCAGCAGCAGTTGGTTCATTGATAATCCTTTCAACTTCTAACCCAGCAATCCGCCCAGCATCTTTGGTGGCCTGCCTTTGTGCATCATTAAAATAAGCAGGAACAGTGATGACAGCTTTGGTCACCGTTTTTCCAAGGTATGCTTCCGCAGTTTCCTTCATCTTTGTTAGAACAAATGCACCAATCTGGCTTGGAGAATAAGTTTTTCCATTGGCTTCAAGCCAAGCATCCCCGTTGGGAGCTCTGACAATCTTGTAAGATACCATCTTCATTTCTTTCTGTGTCTGAGCATCATCAAAACGTCTCCCAATCAGACGTTTGGTTCCAAAAAATGTGTTTGATGGGTTGGTCACAGCCTGCCGTTTGGCCGGGGTTCCAACAATTAGCTCCCCCTGCTGGTTGAAGGCAACCACAGATGGCGTGGTTCGAGCTCCTTCAGCATTCTCAATTACTCTAGGGTTCTGCAAAATGCACAAAAGAAATACTCGAATAATCCAAATAAGATAGTTCCCATTTTCCCAATAAGGCATCCAAATATATACTTCAACAAAGATTAATAATATTACTCGCGAAAAATAATCTACCTTTCCATCCATCACTGACACGCATGAATTAGTTGTACCCAAGTCAATACCGATAACATCATTACCAACAGGTCTTGAGCTGTATTGCAGGAAAAACAATATCTTAGCAAATAATAAGCCATTGAAATCGATAATGCTTCGAGGAAACAATAATATACCTGAAGGGTCTTGCCAAGGATGCCCATCTGACCAGTGGAGAGCTAGCCAATGAAGTCTTTGCATTTCCACTCAACTATAAAAAGAATAAAAAATAAAGACACTCGTAAGCTTCAATGGCCAATTACAAAAAGTCCACATGGTAATATCTCATCATAGAGAAACCTAACAATATTTCGAATTTGTTTAGCAAAGGTAACCTAGAAGCATTCATAACTATAAACACATTCTGGTCCATAATTATAACAATTCAACACCTCTTGACAAACCAATCCAAGTTAACTTCAACCCAAGAAAAGAAACCCAAGAAAAGAAGTCCAAAAAGCTTTTTCTTTTAACATTGATCAGATCATTTGACCATAAGGCCAAGACCCAAAAACCCAAAAATTTAATAAAAAATAAAAGAGAGACAGAAAAATCTCCATTGATGGTGTCGCAACATAAAATCTTTGACTTCTAAACAAACATAAAAAGTGGGCAAAGACTCTCGTTCCCCATTGAGGAATAGAGATATCAAGTCACAAAAGAGTTCTAAAATAAAATTACATGAATGGAAAAGAAAATGGAAAAGGAAATTACATCAATAAAAAAGAAGCAATGATTTTGACAGCAAAAAAATATGAAATTTCGAAAAAAGAGTGAAACCCAAAAGATCCCAGATAAAGAGAAACTTACGGATCGGCAAGCGGAAAGAGAAGCAGAGTGAAGCTCACGGCGCTGCAAAGCACGACGGAGAACTGAAGCAGCCATGAGATGAGAGATTGAGAGGAGCGAAAAATGCTACAGCCCCTTTGAAGACGGGAGGGTTTAAAGAGGATGTGCTAGGGTTTTAGAGAATAAGAAAACAATATATGTTTGGTGGGCTTTCATTTTACATGAAGGATTTTGGGATCGAATTGACTGTTTTAGCCTTGCGTCATTTTGAGAACAGGGGTTCCATTGGTACGGTTGGAGGGTAAAATAAGAAAAAAATAGAACATGTCAACGGTCACAAGTTTGAGTTGGCTACTTGAATCGTGGGCAACAAGTCACAAGAAATATTGGTCAAATTTACGTAAATATTTTATAAATTTGATTTAATTTAAATTATTATTTATTAATAAAAATATTTTTATTTAAAATTAATTATAAAATTATATAAATATTAATATAAAAATAATTTTTTAATATTTTTAGTAACATAAATTGTGGAATTGATTATTCCAAATGTCCCAAATTTTAAAATTTTTAAATATTAAATAAATTCATAAAATTTTTTTAAAAAATGGTTATCTATATAAAAAATACAAATATTAATTGCAATAACAGTTTTAAAAAAAACAATAGTTTTGACAATATTTTGAGCCCAAAAAATATTTGAGTTGGTCTTGGCGTAAGCAGTTCAAGGCCTGTTATCCCTAACATAAATTACTATTTTGTTTTATATTTTACTACTTATTTGCTTTTACTGTGTATAGCCTATGGATTATTTTAAAGCCCACTTCTTTGGACCCTTTGAAATCCAAGTGATAAATCAAAGTTAGGTGGTAGACTTGATATTTTAGACATGATATAATTAGAAGATATAAAAAAATAATTAAAAGGTAATATAAAGTATGATATGATAAAAAAATAACATGTAAAAAATATGAATATATAAATTATTAATTTTTTTTAAAATTTATATAAATATATAATAAATTAAATATGATTTTGATATAAAAAATAATATGAATATGATATGAATATAACGATTATTAGATGTATTATAAAAATAATTAGTAAATTTTGATTTAGTAATGTTACGAGAAAAAGAAAAAAGAAACCGACTAAATGAGTGAATAGAAATTTGAAAAAAAGAAAAAGAAAAAAAATGTCTAAAATAATCTCGTACGTAAAATTGTCATAGTTCCATTCCCATTAAATAATGTCTCAATGAATTATTGTATAGAAGGAAATTCCCTTTGGTTTTGCAACGATGATTAGAAGATTGTAATCTTAATAAACAAAGTTCTTCCATGTTAATTTTGAATCCAATATGAAAATATAATATACATGACATATTTAATAGATAAAAAATTATGCAATAAGCATGATATTTTTAAATATAATTAACACGAGTAAGATAATACGTTTAATACATACAACATAGTTACATTTAAAATTTTAGTACATATATTGATTTTTATTATTTTATTTTTATGTAACTAATACGAAAAAAATAAATAAGTAAATCGCAAAATACCATGTCAATCTCTCACTAAACTAATGTCAACTAAAATCCCATCATAATATCTCAACTATGCGAAAATGCGGCATCAACTCTATTATTAAATTATCTCCAAAAAAAAAAAACATTATTAATTAAGAAAAAGTTTGTTTAACATTGATGAACACTAAGTTCCATTTCTAAGAAATAAGTTGATATTGACATCTTTAGATTTTTTTTTCAAGCAAAAAAAGTGACTAGCAAATGCTTCAGTTATTAGTAGAAGCAAAGGTTTTTTAACTCTCTAAAAAGCTGGCCAAGGACACCTCAGAAAGAGCAAAGTCCAGTTTGCTAATGAAATCTTGCCAATCAGTTCTTTTAAACACTTTCTAAACATATATTTGAGGTTGATTTTGCTGAATATTGGATGAAAGTGTGGACATGCGCCCAAAGAAGTGGGGTTAAGGGCAAGAAAATCCAGAGTTAATGAAGATGCTAAAAGCCAAATTGAGAGGATGAAGACTACAAGAAGTCATTTTTCTTTTATTTTTTCGATCAAAACGACTAGAATCGGATTTCTCAATGAAGACAGCCCCATATAAAGCTTTGGAACTACCTCCTTGATCTGTCCTACCAGCTGTAAAGGCCAATTCTCTCACGATCTTACCTCCATTTAATTCTCCCATCACCTCATCGACCACAGTTTAAGAGAAATAATTTAAGGAAAAAAAAACCTAGTTAAGCTGCTCAAACATTCTTCTAAGCTTACCAGTCTTAAAGAATGGCTAATAGAAATGGCCATGGTCGTGATACTGTGATCGACATAGGAAGCAAGGCAGTGAATTTGAGTGGCGGGCTTGAGTTTTGTGACCTTACATATACTGTAACAAAGAAGCAGCAGCTAGAAGGGAAATGGTTGAGCCAAGAAGTGGACTTGTTGCATAAAATTACTGGGTATGCACCAAAAGGGTGCGTCACTGCGGTCATGGGGCCTAGTGGTGCAGGCAAATCCACTTTCCTGGATGGTTTGGCTGGGCGTATTGCTAGTGGGAGCCTTAAGGGTAGGGTGTCCTTGGATGGGATGGCAACGAGTCCTAGTTTGATTAAAAGGACTTCGGCTTATATAATGCAAGATGATAGGTTGTTCCCGATGCTCACCGTTTATGAGACACTGATGTTTGCTGCTGATTTCCGACTCGGACCGATCTCAAGAGTGGAGAAGAGGCAGCGTGTCGAGAAGTTGATCAATCAGCTTGGATTGACAGTAAGTACCTTTTCCAGTTTCAAACCCTGTCTGTTCTAGATATGGTTCAATGTTTCATCTTATCTGTAAGCTCTAACTAGTTAATTTCTTGCAGTCCTCCTGGAACACCTACATAGGTGATGCTGGGACTAGAGGAATCTCCGGTGGTGAGCGCCGCAGGGTTTCAATTGGCGTGGACATAATTCATGGACCATCCTTGCTCTTCTTAGATGAGCCAACTTCAGGTTTAGACTCCACCAGTGCTTACAGTGTGATTGAAAAGGTGAGGGACATTGCGCGCTCAGGTAGTACTGTGATCCTCACGATCCACCAACCCTCATCCAGAATCCAGCTGCTCCTTGATCATATGATTGTCCTTGCTCGTGGCCAGCTCATGTACCAAGGATCGCCACAAGACGTAACTCTATATCTGAGTCGGATGGGGAGAAAGGTTCCCAAGGGTGAAAATGCAATAGAGTTCCTTATTGATGTGATACAAGAATATGATCAATCTGAACTTGGAGTTGAGGCAGTTGCTGAATTTGCCAGAACTGGAGTAAAACCATCCCCACTGACTGAGGAAGAAATATCTGTTTCGACGGCTGCCCCAACACCACCCCCGGGTAAACGTGGCGGCCGGCATCAGATGGAAGCTCGCGGTGACCGAGGGAGAAACGACAGGCGCCTTCCCTTGAAAGCAAGTGAACATTCGGCTAATGATTTTGATCATAGTGTGAGAAGCCCTTACAATAATACATCAACGTCGTGGAGTGCTAGCCACATTGGAGTGGTGCACCAACTCAGCTTCACCCCTACAAGGCAACGAACTGATCGAAAAACTCTGAACCCAATGAGGTAAAGAAGTTATATTTTTTGGCAAAAGTTTTTATGTTAAGTGACAAAAACCTGAAATGCCTCATGTCCTTTGCATCCATGAAATTATGCAGTTCATCCCCTGGCTATTACACATACTCAAGTGATATCCTTCCAGGGACGCCAACACCTCACAGCAGCGACTATACCGTGAATGAGGATGATTACCTAACTCCAGATGTTGCTCAAAAGAACGTAGTTCGGCACTTAGGTCCCAAATTTGCAAATTCCTTCATCTCAGAGACTTGGATTCTCATGCGCCGAAACTTCAAGAACATCAGGCGCACGCCTGAACTTTTTCTCTCCAGACTCGTAGTCCTCACTGTCATGGGCTTCATGATGGCCACGATGTTCATGAACCCCAAAATCAGCATGCAAGGCATCACCAATCGTCTCAGCTTTTTTATCTTCACTGTTTGTCTCTTCTTCTTCTCTTCCAATGATGCTGTGCCGGCTTTCATCCAAGAGCGCTTCATCTTTCTTCGTGAAACTTCCCATAATGCCTACAGAGCCTCTGCTTACACCATTGCTGGCTTCATCACTTACCTTCCCTTCCTTGCACTTCAAGCTGCTGTCTATGCCTGTATCGTTTGGAAAGCTTTGGAGCTTAGGGGACCCTTCTACTATTTCTTCATTGTTCTTTATGTCTCCCTTCTTTCAACCAACTCGTTTGTGATGTTCGTGAGCTCGGTGGTGCCCAACTATATATTAGGCTATGCAGCAGTCATCGCTTTCACCGCACTCTTCTTCTTGTTCTGCGGCTACTTCTTGAAGGGCGATGACATTCCGGTGTACTGGAAATGGATGAACAGCATTTCCACCATGGCATATCCATATGAAGGGCTCTTGATGAACCAGTACCAGACTAATCAAACTTTCGGATATGATCTGGCAAACAATCCTGTGACTGGAATCGGCATCTTAAATTCACTCGGAATCAGCACTGATGAATTCAAAAAGTGGGAAAATGTTCTTAAATTGTTAGGCTGGGCTGCTTTTTATAGGTTGTGTTTCTATATTATGCTTCGTTTCGGATCAAAGAACCAGAGGAAATAGGAAAATCAAGAGGAAAAGGATGGTCCCGCAAATGCTTAACGTTTTTGCTTCATTCAAAGTGAACTGTTTATGTTTCCCTTGTCAAGAATATTTGGATCATGCTTATAAAATGCATGAGCTAGCATTGAATGCAAATATATATTCAACAATTGAGAAAACAAATGCGAGCAACTGAATTAAGTGGATTTATGTTTTTTATCATCAATGTTAAGAAAAGAAAAGGAAATAGTCGACAAAAATTTGCTATTTTATTTTTCTGAGCGCCTTGATATTATTCTGGTCTCTAGCAAACATTAGTCAAGTCACAAATAGAGCTAGCCATGGAGATCCATGGTGGTGCTTTGGTGACATAGATGCTTATGAATAGACCAGCTTAGTCAGATTTATGCCGTACTTTGTGAACATGATATTCCTCATGAATAAAATTCTATATTCTTAGCAGAATTTGTTTGGTACATATTACAAATGAACTTCGAAAGGACTGGATATGCCATATCCTCATGCGTATTCTATATCCCCATGAATAAAATTCTATATTCTTAGCATAATTTGTTTGGTACGTATTCTATATCCTCATGCAGCAGATGTAGGTGTCAGACATGGGTAAAAAAAAACGATGAGTCAAAACAACATAGATAACAAGAATTCAAGGAAATAAACCATGGTTGATAATAGCTTTAATCTTTAGGCGACAGCTTTTTCCAATTTTTATCATACCCCAATCAAACTGCATATCCTCATGCAGCTGATGTAGGTGTCAGATATGGGTACTTCAAGAAAAACGACGAGTCGAAGCAACATAGATAACAAGAATTCAAGGAAATAAACCATGGTTGATAATAGCATTAATCTTTAGGCGACAGCTTTTTCCAATTTTTATCATACCCCAATCAAACTGCAGAAACAGAAACAGGTAATATAAGTGCTAATGTTTTGGCATTATGGACAGAAAGGGACAATGTTTAATGCTTGGAATATGCCACCTATTCTTTGCAAGCATCGAATAGACCTTGCTGGAAACAGGCTAGCCAACTGAAGCACTTGCTCACAGAGTTAATTGATTTATTTGATTGATTAGACAAAACAAAGAATCCATCTTCAGTTGTATGTCTAGATTAAGCATGGCTTAAGCCTCTATAAAAAATACAAATACCTACATCTGCAAGGTTGATACAACAACTAGACAACTCTATCAAGCAGATAGTTGGAATATTCCATTGACACAATTATGCAAGGTTGATCGATACCAAGAATTCAGTTTCAATCCAGAAGTGAGTATATGCCCAGAATCTGCAAAATTCTTACGGCATCATTGCTTTCAACAGCACATTTTTTTCTTCTTTGATGACTACTTCTTTAGGTAGCCCTCTGATGATGCACATGTTAGATAACAAAACCAATTTCGAGTACTATTTTGACAGGGTCTTCTATATGTATCAATAATCAATAATCATTTAATCTAAGCTCCAATAGTGACTCGTTCCTGATCTGTTATTTAGTATTAGACCAGAGAAATTCCTCGAATAGGCTAGGCTGTGGAAGGCTGGGAGCTGTGATTTCAAGCTGTCTAAGATTGACTCTGTTTATTCAGTACTGATATTTAAGAAGTCAGAAAGTTCTCCTTAAAATATTAGGTGACAGGGAATTTTAGTGAAGGACTTTTTAGCTTATTAGCATGCTGACATGAACATTTATTTGTAACAGAACTTTCCGTCGTCTACGTTTAGACCAAAAATATCTACCCCAAAAGCCAATCATCTGTTCCTTAGCTTTTGCTGACTGGATTGATTATCAAAAAGAATCTTCAACGCAGATTTATGCTTCAACAAAACTAAGTTTTGATCAACCTATCTATGATACAAGAGGAAAGGAGCCCTTTTATTTTTCTCCACCTTCTAGGAACAACAAGAAACAAAACTATATCAAGCTCTAACCTTCAAAAATTTAAGAGTTTGGGGTTAATCTAAATTTGAATTATCAGATAGCCCAAACCCTGAACGGACAAAGATAAAGCAAAATTCATACAATTAGTACAAATGCTAACACCAAAAGGATGAAGACAACAAGAAGTCATTCTCTTCTTTTTGATTAAATATTGAATTTGGATTTTTCAACAAAATATCAGCATATTAAAACTTTGGGATTACCTCCTCAGATGCACTTGCCTTCAAATATAACCAATCCCTCAAACATTCTTCTTTGTTTCCTCTTCCTATCCTTATGTCAATGAACCCCAAAAGAAATCAACATGCAAGGACTCATTAAACGTGTTTTCTTTGTCATCTTCACCATCTGTTTTCTATTCTTCATCTCTTCTTTCATTGAAGAACAATCCATTTTCATTCGTGAAACTTCTCATCCGGCTCATAGAGCCTTGCTTTTTCATACATTTGGTTTCATCATTCATGATGGATTTCCTGCAGCTGTTATACGAACTTTTATACAAGCTTATATTGCTTGGAAAGCTTCTAAGCTTCCAAGGCCAATCAATTTTCTCTTGATGGCTGTTGACCACTTCTATCTTTCAACCAAAAAAGACCCTTTTTATAAGTTAAAAGCGTGCTCAAATTTCTTTTTTGATCAAAACAAAGTAAGTTATGCAGACATCTTTGCTTATATTGCTCGTTTTTGCCTTGTTACATGGCTAGTTACCAGATAGCACTATGTTATTCAAGGTATTCATTTGGAATAGAGTTTTGAAGCGTTCTGACATCACCAGACCAGTTGGCGACCAGAATCAGAGTTTACAGAGATCAATCTCCCGAAAAGAAATTCCATCACAGTTTCTATACTTTAACTTTTTTAGGAATGCTCACATCTATTTCATCTGGTATGAACCTAAGATCAGGAAGCATGGTCAGAAAGGACATGCTATTGAGGATGTGTTTCACTGCATTCTTGATGCCATCAGGTTTACACTAAATGACTTGGCTCTGGTGGATGCAGCAGGGAATGTTTCACTTTGTCACAATTGGAAGATCTGTATTTCTTTGTCTCTAGTGTTGATGTAGATAATAAAATTGACATTTATCCAAAAAAAAAAAAAGGTATAACTGATTGAATTCTAATCTAAAATGTTCTTTGATATGATACCAAAATTAAACTCTTTAATCTAACAGTCCAAAACCCCAACCCTGACTATTGTTATCATCTGATTGTTTTAGCAGACACTGAGGCCATTAATTTCCTTTGACAATACTTCGGGAAAAGTAAACACCATTCAGTTACAATAGAAACAAGAATATGTAAAATTTCATTGTTGTCTTAGCCAAACATTCAATCTATAACCCTTGAATTGATCAGTTTAAGGCCAACTAACATACTATCTGTTTAAAGTATACATATAATCATGAATTCCTGACAAAGCCTCACTGAACATAATTCTGAAAAACAGCAGAGATGTATACTTATTCTCGTTGACTAATGGAAATTTCCATATTCTGAACAGAATTTTATTATACAACATGCTTGGTACTGCCATGAATTACATAACATCAGCTGGAAATTCTACCATGGCAAATTTTTATATGTCACCTACCAAAGGCTTCATTATGATTGAAAGAGTTCCAGAAAAGTAAACCATGGCTTGATAGTTGTACCAGCCATTTGGTCATGGATTAATAATTTTTATACCCCAATTCAATAAAAATGGGAAACTAATGACAGAATCAAGTCATCGCTAATTTTGGCCATATGTATCAGCTATGGACAAAGTTTAATGCTTGCCTTCAACAGCCCAGCTATGGACAAAACAGAACATGTAGAAGCCAATCTTTTAATTATAGACTTAAAAATAGTTAAAATTGACAGGCGGCTTTAACAAAGAATTGTGTTTACATCTTATAAGTAAACAATGCAAGAACATATAGAACTATGCTGAGCGGATTATCAGGAACCAAATTTTTTATTATTATTTTATGTATAAACTAAATAATATCTAATCAATCATCCAAGTTTTTAGCCTTGTCTGACTGGAAGGATTTCCAAAAGAATCTTCGTTAACCTGCATATTAGTTAATATAGCCAAATTTTTAATCTGATAGTCAGAGTTGACCCAATTGTCCATGACGTGTTCCTTGAGTGACAGAAACAAGCTTGTGAATTAAGGCAAACTTGATCAGCTACACACAACTTTGAATGCATTTCAGCATCATAACATAATTTTTAGAGGATGAAAATTTCTACTTTGACTGTTAATTCAGGATCACTATCAAAGTGTGAAAATGGGGCTAGATTAACAAATGCTATCAATTAT
>JAQSVH010000003.1:14881897-14894197 GCA_029448705.1 Adansonia digitata
CACTCAAACCCACAATTTTGGTTTTCTTCTAGTTAAGGAAATAAACACCATCATAATTAAATTTACTTTTCCGTTGTCTATAAAACCGAAAGTCAGAATTTTCAGCTCCCAATCACCGCTTCAGCATCTTCCTCAAAGATGCAAGATACCAATCCTTCTTTATGTACTATACTTAAAAATTGGGGAAATTGGGGAAATAAAGATTTGAACTTGAAACATTGTTTTTGGAAGTAAGATTGGCTAGCCTTAGGTTGATCTCTTGGCCACAAGACAACACTAAACTCTCTGTTGTAAGAATGTGCGTCTTTTTAAACAGCTAAAATATTGAAACAAGATTTAGAGACCCCCCC
Organism: Adansonia digitata; assembly: GCA_029448705.1. Classification (NCBI taxonomy): domain Eukaryota; kingdom Viridiplantae; phylum Streptophyta; class Magnoliopsida; order Malvales; family Malvaceae; genus Adansonia; species Adansonia digitata. The sequence goes on from JAQSVH010000003.1 coordinate 14,882,248, forward strand.
CAAAAAAAAATGCAATCAAGGCAAAGCTGAATTATTGAAAATTTCAACAGCAGATGCTAATGTCTTACAAATACGACAGATTCAAAAGAAACAAAAAGCAAAACTCACTAATTGACAAGTTCGCTATATAGAAAAAAAAAAAAAAAGAGGAAAAGCTTGTTTTCTACAAAGTCGAAAACTATGAAAGGAACAGAATCACGACAAAGATATGGAAACAAATACAATTTCAAAGATGTATCACGTACTGAAAAGAGAAGGGTTAGCGGAAGCAGTTCCAACTTGAACTTCAAGAAGCTCCAAACGACGTTCCAGGGTGTCGAGTTTCTCATTCAATGACGCTAATTTGCTCTTCGTTGTCGCCTCTGGAAAATAAAAATCAATTAATAATTTTTTAAAAAAGTTAAAAAAAGGTAAATTGAGCTTGACAATGACAAATTAAGAGGGAAAAAAATCAAAGAAGAAATAAGTAAAATTTTACCGAATTGGAGGAGAAATTCGAAGAGGCGACGAACATTGAGGGAAATGTGAGAGATAAATTCGCGATTTTCCCAATCGGCTTGGACTGCTATCCCTACGTTTACGGCATTCGTTATCCCTCCTGCTCTTGCCATTTCTTCCCTTTTCTTCTTCCTTTTTCTGTTATGCCGACTTTCACAGATCTTTTTCGCCTCCCCTCTGGCTGTTATACATAAAAACACTTTTAAATTTTATTGAAAAAATAAATAAAAGATTTTTTTTTTTTTATAACAAAATTGGGTCCGGGTTGGTGGGTTGGTAAGTGTATTTGAGTTATTGGATAGTTGGGATAGTTGGGTTAGTTAGGGATGAAAAATTTTAGATACAATAACACAAAAATAATTAAAATAAAATATAAAATATATTATAACTTAAAAAATAATTTAAATATATAATTATATTATAATTTATATTATAATATAAATTATTAATATATTAAAATTTATATATAAATATAAAATATTAATATAATATAAAATATATAAATATGATACAAATATATAAGTTATTAAATAAAAAAAACTGATCAACGATGGCTTTCCTTTGCCTGTGGACTTTGAGAATTTCCCGGTAAATGTTTATTTTAGAGAAAAAGGGGAAAACATGCTAATATTTATTTCACGGCAAGGCCTGATCATTAATATGAATTTTTTATAGTTATGATATTTATTTATATTCTGTTTGGTAAATGCTCTTCTTCTTATTATTTTTTTAGTATTTATCTTTTTATAATTTTTTATAATTTATTATTTTGCAAGACAATAAAAGATAGAAACTAAACAGATTTTTTTTTAAGAAAAAAAATATTTTTAGTAAACATCATAGTCTAAGTTTTCAATCCTGCGTATATAATTTTGGAATCGAGTTTTCAAAACGTCGATATTCTCAACGGGTTGTAATTAATTAGTCAACGGGGTTTTATATTTTTTGCGTTTAAATTCGGAAAAAATTATTAGCAAACTTGCCTTTGAAGCCAACCAACAATAGGAAAAGTCCTAACAAAAATCCCATCAATACCAACAATTAAAATGTCAAGGAGCAGTTCGTATCTTACCTGGACTCTGAATGATTATCGAATATAAAAATATATCCGACATATATATATATATATGTTTGATTTTTTAAAATTTTGTATTCATTTAAAAAATTATATTTTTATCTCCATATCCGAATATGTGTCAAACGAAAGTACCTTAAAAAAATGAAAGTCCAAGTAATATAAATTATAACAGCCAGAAGCCTAAGCAGGCAGATAAGGGAACCAGAGTCAGAATTTATTTAACCCTTAGAGATGACAAAAGATTATTAACTCCAAAGTCAATTCAAGATTAAATATTTTAAGATCAAAAGACATCCCTAGGTTGGGAGTGGCTGAGTTTTCTTTATTCTTTTGAGGGCAATAAGTAGCAGAAGTTGATGTATTAAAGGTCTTTGCATTGCATGTCTCTTCGATAAAACTTGAATGGCAACTGAAAACCGAGCTCAATGCTCAGGCTGTGACGGGTAACAATCCATTGTGCCTAAGCAATGCCTCCGGTGAAGGCTCTCGTCCACGGAACTCAACAAAGACCTGGAGGCAACACCATCTCATGTTAAGAAGATTCAATGGAAAGAACGAGATTAAAATGAAAAAATGTTCATAATTCATATCAAATAACTAACCTCCAATGGTGCTTTTCCACCTCCAAGAGCAAGAATGGTTTCTCGAAATTTGCGGCCAGTCTCTTTAACGGCCTGTGCAATACAATTAAACTTAATGGATCATGTTTTTATTTTTTAAAAAAATACTCACTAATAACATGATCAGAAATTTTGTTTTAGCAAGCTCTGACTCTGATGAAAAACCAACCATGAAGCTGAGAAAGCATACCTTGATATCTTCCAGTCCAGCGTCCTCAAATGCTGAGAAAGCATCTGCTGACAATACTTCCGCCCACTGCAAAATTAGCATTTCAGATTTCAGATCACATAGCAAAGGGCAAAGGGCAAAGGGAAAAGGAAAGAAAAGGATAAAAAGGATACGGATCATGCCCACAGTTCATAAAAAAGATCATAGCGCTTTAGCGGACAAATAGTTAATACAAGCCAGGCTGCAAAAGTTGGCTACAGAATGAAATGGAGAGGGGTAAGGATCATAAGTTATTTATACGGTCTTTCTCAGATTCTGGACTATCAGACCTTGGTAGTTAGTTGCAACCGCAAACATTTCAAACATGTTTCCATTGTTGTTTTCTAAAGGCCAAAATAAAAGATAAAATATACCTTGTAACTGTAGTATCCAGCAGCATATCCACCTAATATTCACAAAAATCAACAAATGAAAAAAATCCCCGATGTGAAGTTTGCACCAAATTTGCAGAAAAAAGTACATAGGAAGAGGAAAGAGAGGGGCTGGAGGAAGTAGAAGTAAACCTGCAAATATATGGTTGAAACCACAAAGAAACTTATCTTCTGGCAATGGGGGGATCACTTGTGTTTTTTTGCAAACTCTCTGATCAACATCAAAAACAGATTCTGAACCATCTGGGTTGTATTTTGTATGTAGTTCCAAATCCACGCTAGCAAAACGAATCTGGAGATAGAAAACACTTAGAAATTCCCTGTCAAGCATTCAAATACTAGAGCAAACACTAATCCACTTCACCAAAAATTGCTGTATCCTCTCATTAAAACAAGACAACATTATACAGACTCAAGGAGCTCTCAAGCAACATCAAAGAGTCAACAACATCTAAAAAACAAATGACCAAAAAGATATATCCATTGTGTCCATTAAAATCATCTTATATCAGACATTTCTGTAACGATATACATGCTTTTCATAGACATAAAAAACCTTCTTTAATGCTTAAAGAAATGGATGGCACCCAAACAAGATTTTATATTACCGACAAAGAGGAACCTTTATCTTTCTAAAGCCAACCACAAGCTAGATCTGTAGCTGCAATGGTTGATATTAAAGCGAAGCAAAAAAAACAAAATCTGTCCAACATTAAGGTGGGAGAGGATTGGAAAAAAAATAAAAAATAAAAAAGAAGATACGTAAGCATGCAAGGGAAAAGGAGAAAGAGGAGGGGACCACAGAGGTAATAAACCTTCGCATGGTACCACGCATATATATATATATATAAAGAAGCAGGCTTCTGTTTCACCACAAGCCATCCTGAGGTGAGGGAAAAAAATTGTTTCTGCGGGAATACATGCACCAAAAGTGACACAAAGGCAGAACAAGTTTAATGCTTCAACTGACCTGACGAAGACTTAGAGAACCAGCACGGAAAGTCCTTGCAGCAAGGAGCTTCAAATATACGTCTTCAGGTAGACTCTCCCCTGTTTCATAATGCTTTGCGATGCTCATCAATGTATCCCTGAAAGAACAAAACAATTTAAATAAAAATCTAATTGATGAAAGTTGTAATTGATTTGAAAAATGAAACGCATATGATAATAGTGGCAATATCCAAACATGTGGTTATGGGAAATATATTCAAACAAACAAATTAAGAGAATGAGGAAATTTAGATGTTTGTCTTGTCCATGATTCTGTCTGCAGCCCATAAAGTAAAAACAAAAAGATCAAACAAGTTCAAGCAGTCATGACTCATAAGGGTCTAATAGACATGTCTTTTCCTAATCCGTAGTCGCATCATAAACATTACATCAAATGCAATATGATTAACCACAAACAGAGCAATAAAAACTATAAAGTGTTGCAGAAAAAGCCAGAAACCACAAACAGGAAGCCATATAACATATAATAAGCATAGAAGCAGCTTTTCTAAGCCACACCTAAATAAGGGCCTTTAATGAATATTTTCCACATGCATGTATCACACTCAATCATATTTCTTTTAGCAACAAAAAGGATATGGATCTGAAGCAATCCAAAATATATATATTTTGGTTGTTGGAGATGTTAACCTGTGGTAACACCAATTTTCCATGAACTGAGAGGGCAACTCAACAGCATCCCATTCAATTCCCCGAATGCCAGCTACTAGACCCTCATCTTGCTTTGTCAGCATATGCTGAAGTGCGTGGCCAAATTCATGGAAGACAGTCTCAACCTAGAAAAAGAAATGCCATCAGTCCAGATGGGCCAAAATACAGCAGCCACTTTGAACATCCAGAAGGGCCACAAATGCTTTGCATCAGCCACCAATGCAATAATAGTCAGTGAAACATTGTACATATCCTATGCAAGCACTCTACGATAGAATAAAGCGAGAACCTCTAGAAGCAAGATTGAGGTCAGCTAAGCATACATAAGGTTCATACTTTTAACCAGCATCTGCCCTAAGTCTAACAATAGTATCATTGGAGATTAGGCTCTCTTAGAACCATGCATTCTAGTACACAGATGCATGTTCCTCTTATGTATATTTGTTCAAAAGAATATACCAGAAACATGCTTTTTAATCTAATAGGTTTTAAACAAGAAGCACTCATGCATCATGCCTTCCAAGAAAGCATGTTGTTTAAATATGCTTAAACTAGAAAAGTACGACCTATGATCACCCTTGAACGCTTGATCAAGGAGAATCACCTCAGCACTTATTAGCTTAAAAATGAGAAAGAACTTTTTTACATGAGACTGCTTTAACTGATCATATTGAGAAAAAAACACAGTGCTTAGGTAGCTCAAAATGTTTTTTTGGTGACAAGATCAGAAGCATGACTACGGGTGGAAAGGAATTGGAAGAGGCTGTAGAGAAGGAAAACTCTAGCCTTCTGGCCCTGGTTACTCCCTGTTATTACCTTAGCTTCCCGTTCCAATCATCCAGAACATGAGAATTTATAAGCAATAGCATTATACTCAAAACCAATGTCTTCAACTTACTTCACGGAATGTCATGAGGCTTGGCTTGTCCCCAAATGGTGGTGTTTGATTGCACACCATGTGGGCAATAGGCAACCTTGCTGTCGTCCCATTCTGTGACAATACACGACTTCGAGAAACAACCTCATCCATCCATGCACCTTCCCTTTTCTCTGATGGACGAGAGTATGGATCAAAATAAAAATAGGCAATCGGACTACCTGAAGAATCTTTGACACAATAGAACCTAACATCTTTGTTCCAAACCTTTAAAAGAAATAACAGTTAGAAGGATGTAAAATTAATATTCTATGTAATAGGCAATGAAGAAAGTTTAGATAAACCAAAGAAAAACTTACAGGAGCTAGACCATCAGCTGGCTCAATATCAATTTCAAGAAGTGTCTTAGCAAGTTTGAAAAGGCCATCCATAACCTTTGACAATGAGAAATATGGCCGGAGTTCTTCCTGTACAATTTTTCATCAGGTAAAGGCATAAGTTTTCTTCACATAAAACTTAGGTCTTGAAGTTATGATTTAATTAGCAAAACAGAGAAAGAGTGTCAACCTCATTGATGTTGTATTTTGACTCACGAAGCCTCTCACTCCAGAAGTTGATGTCCCAATGGCTCAAATCATCAGCTTCTGCTGCACCTTGACTTTTGGAGTAACTTTTTAGGTCTTCAACATCTGCAAGGACCAAAAAGGATCATACGCATAAAATTTCTAACCAAGTATCTTTTGTTTAGAAAAGCTTGCAGTAGAATGAAAATATTGGACAGCAACTGTTTAGGGGAAATATGGAAAGCTAAACATAGTGAGTTTCAGGAAGATTAAGCTCTCAAATTGCATCAAAGAAAAAGCAAACTTCCTGACCATGCCACAAACTCGTCCGTAATATCAAAGGTGAATTCATTAAAGGCCATACTGGATAGCAAGTAATACAAGTGATCAGAAAATTAATTGCTATAAGTGGAGTTTCATTTAAAATAAGCTAGTGCATTAATGTGTTCCTAACAGCAGAAATAGTATTTGAAGTTAAAATTGAACTTTCAAATATCAAGAATAAAAAAATATTACACAAACTTAAAGTCATAATCAACAGACAAGTTCTGAGGAGAAAGCTTCACATGATAATCAACGATCAAAAGACTGGCAAGTGGCAACTTTTTCTCCCCTATAAGAAACTATTTATAGCATAATACCTTGGACAGCAGCATTCCAAGAAGCACTCCGAAGCTTTTCTAATAGTTCCTCAGCTTTATCAACAGTAGCCATTTTGGTTGCCATGCTTACCTGATAAAATACAGTTAGCTTACAAAAAGGATGCATTCTTGTAGATTCAATGGATTCATACCTCAGCATAGTTGTTGTAATTGAGAAGCTTAGCCTTTTCCAACCTAAGCTTCAATATCTGATTGATAATTGGTCTATTATCCAAATCACCACTTGATGCCCGAGTTATATTAGCACGGTAGACTTCCTCACGCAAAGCACGGTTACGTGCATGTTGCATAACAGAAATAAAACTTGGAGCATCCAATGTAATCAACCATGGCCCATTCTCAGCAGTTGCATTTTCATGCCCCTAGGTGAGAACCAAGAAATAACATATATTTAAATGGAGCAAAACAGAAAATGCATTAGACTTCAAAATGAGAAACCATTAGTGAATGGAAACATATGCTGAATTTTGGAAAAGAATACCTTAGACACTGCTTTTTGTGCCGCTAACCCAAGAGAAGTTGCAGGCAAGCCCTCGATATCTTTCTTATCCGCTATCAGCTTTTCAAACTTCTTTGTGGCATCCAGAACATTCTCACTAAATTTGTGAGACAACCTCTCCAGCTCCTGTTCAGAGTAAATAGATTGGAATAGCCAAAAGAAATGAACATGACATGATTAAGCATTAATATTTATATGGTTATTTTCAGATTCCCATACTTGCTAAACTTTACAGGAAGAATTTGCTTAAAAGATGCGAAAAGAAAGCTAAGAAACCAGACACCAAGAACTTCAAAAGAAAATATTGATAATTACTTTCTCCTCATTTTACTAGGCACAGAAATTGGCTTCAAAAAAATAAAATGGTCAAGTAGTATGACACCAAGTATATTTTTGTTACATTAACTTCACAACTAATATTATCGAACCTGCTCAATTTTGTTAAACTGTTCTTTTTCATCGTCTTCAAGTGAAACACCATTAAGAACAGCTTCCTTTATCTGGGCTGCACACATACAAAGAAATAAAAAGAGTTATCAGGTCAAACCACTCCTAGAAACTAAAAGGAACGGGAGAAGCAAATTATAAATTATATCACTTATATATCTGCAATATCTACATGCAGCATCACAATAAATTTTAAGTTTCTCCTTTTCTTTTCCTTTCCTTTCTGTTGAATTTTCAACTTCACGTCTGCTTCAGACTTTGCTGTCAATATTGGCAATAACTAAAACCTAATTAAGGTAGCGGTTCTAGCATTCAATTGCAGCAAAAGGATAATAGAAAAATAACTCTCTAATTTATTTTATGTATAGATTTATAAACAAAGATACTTACTTTCTACAATACGTTTGCGAGCTTCACTCAGCGATTCCCAGTTAGGAGATTCTTGAATAGCCTTGAATGCGTTGTAGATTGGTTTACTTTGTCCCAATCTTAGTTGAAACTTAACTTTTTCGGGCTGTAAGGAAAAGCAAAGCATACTAAGGTCCAAAAAGTTTGTGTATATTTAACTAAGCTATAGAAAAAATAGGAAAAATTTAAACAAGACTGCCTACCAGTATGCTTCAAAACAAATAGGAATACCACCATTCCCGACTCAACCAATGGAAAGAAAACAAATTCAGTACCTAGTATATCATGTGATCTGATACTACAAGTTATGCCAAAATCATAAACATAAAATTCATGACTTGATCTAAGATAATAACGTGATAGATAATAAATGCCTTAGAGATTGATCCTAAATATTTTGAAGATGGCACCTCAAGCATGACATATTCATATACATATGCATGTTACATATTTGATCTGTCAGTAAATAGAGAACATAACGACAACAATAATGTACCTGGACTTCTTCAATGGCAGCACGGAGCTCGGCTGTATCCTTAACAGCCTTAAGATGATTAACAATTCCCCACACCACGGTTAACCGATCAACAATCTTTTCCAATGGCTCCACCAACTTTGGCCATGAAGGCTCCACTGTCCTCTCCAATTCATCCAAATCACTCTCCTATTCAGCCAACACAAATATACCAAAATCAGATATAGAAAATCCACAAACCCCACATACCAGTACATCACAAAGTTTCAAACTTTAACACTAGCTTCAAATAAGCAAATATCTTGAAACCCTAAAAGCTAGACAAATAAAAAGATCATGACAACCAAAATCTTGAATTCCCAGACAAAGGGCATACGAGTTTCTTCAACAAGGCACGAATCCCAGGCCTGACATGCTTTGCTTCAACAACATCAAAAGGTGGAAAGTCGAAATCTTGCAGGAGAGGATTGGACTCAATGTCGTGATCAACAGAAGCTAAAGAAGCCATTGAAGGAGGTGAGGTAAAAGTGCAAGCAGAAGAAAGAAGATTGAGTGAAGGTGAAGTACAGAATAAAGAAATGAATCAGTGAGCAAGGACAAGCATGAGATTAGAGCAATAGCTTGGCGATAAAATGGGTAGAAGAATTTAAAAAAAAGAAAGGGGTGGTTTTGATATTGGATGGATTAAGCGGGGGAGAGACAAGCGAGTACCAGTAGAGTGTAGACACACGTGACATTTTCTTTTTTTAATATTTAATTATTATTTTTCTTAGATTTTAAACAAATATTAACACATTGTGTATATATATATTTTTCTTTAACTACCATCCTAATTAATACATAATAACACTGATTAATATTTCCCCTTTAATATTAACTTGATTTAGAAATAAAAAAATCGTTATTGAACATGAGATATCAATAATGCATTAACTTAATAAATAAAGTAGTGAACTAATGATAAAGTGTTTTATTTTTAATTTTGATTGATAATTTTAAATATAAAAATATTGAATTAAAATTAGAAATTATATTTCAAACACGATGAATATAGTAATCATCAATAAATCTAATAAATTCAAAACTCAAACTATGCTTTAAGATAAAATAAAGTATTTTTCTAAAAATAAATAGCAAATAAGTACCTTTCTTTTTGTAAAAAATAACAATATTTTTATTAAAATTTTTAATTACCACACATAGTTTGATATTAGGATTTTGTTAACATATATTTTTTCAGTCATTAATATTTTTAAGTTACGTTTAATATTTTTAAGTTACGTTTAATATAAAATATTATAAAACATGATTGGCCAAAAAATAAATAAATTATAAACATATATTTTCAATTGTTGATTTTTATTTTAATAACGTCCTAATTGTTAAAACTTGAAAGACGAGAGCCCATATTGAAAGTTTCAAGTCCAAACTTTGATATAAATCAAATAAATTTTATGAAATGAAAAATGTTTTCTTATTATATAATTTCATATTATATGTATAATAAATAAATTTTATGAAATGAAAAATGATTGTATTGTAAAGTTTACAATGTATGAACACTTAAATTAAGTTGCTGGAATTTCTTTTCATTTGAAATTTTTCAAATGCAATTTTTTTCTTTTTTACTTAAACAATAATTCAAGTAGGATTGACTTGAAGTGAAAAAATTGTATTTTAAACTCAACTTAATATGGGTTAAATTTACCGAGTTATATAGTTTATGAACAAGTTTAGTCTAAAATGCAATTTAATTGGCATTTATAAAATGTAACTAGTACTAATAATAATAATAATAATAATAATTTGTCAAAATCAAATGCTCATTATTCAATCGTCCTGTTCTAGCAAATCGAACTAGGATTCCAAATTGGGCAACAAGCTTGAAGATGCTCTTTTTGCGGAAAAAAAATAGCACTGAGCAGGTTAGAAATGGAAAAACTGAAAGATAGAGACACTATGTAGACGGATTCGGCTGATTGTCCGATACCGATATACCATGTATAGTCTTTTAAGTTTTTTTTTTTTTTTTAATATTTAAAAGATTTTATTTTTGCATACATGTCCGAATATGTAAAAGCATTTTTCGAGAGTTTTAATGATGACCAATTCCAGAACAAATGTTATGGGTTATTTCTTGTTCCTGTTTCCTGATGCCAATTCCAAAAGTATTTCAGTTATTGAGATGAACCGTGCATTGCATGTAACATGTAAATCAAATTCTAAGGGAGCAATAAGAAAAATTACTATTTGTCTGAATGCAGATTTATTGCTTCATAGGCGTCAATAAGTATGTATATATGTATGTATATATGTGTACATATTTAGAGAAGATTCAAACCAAAGTTTGTCCCATTTATATACGCATAAAAGCTGTTAATTCGCATTCTCCACAATTTCGCGCCAGTTAAATTTTATTCCTCCTCCACCTTCATCAGTAAGAAAACTCATGTCTGTGTCCAAACAGATAAAAATCAGCAAAGAAGGGGACAACAAGAACAGAATATCAGAATAACATGGTTAGCTGCATATATGGAAAACGTAAGATTCTTCATATGAAACTTAGGTGGCGTTTGGTGCTTTTCCATACCAAAATTTCAATGAAATGCAATTCATAAAAATGTGATTGTTGAGAAAGTAACGTTATTATGTTTGTTATAGATAAGAAAGTATTATTAAAATCCTAAAAAATGACATTGACATGTTAGTTTCGTTAAATACTTTACTAAGAATGTGGTGGCAATTTGTGAAATTACCCGTATCAAATAAAATACAAATTTTATTATTTTTTTACAATTTTCAAAGATATTTATTATAAACAAATATTAATTTATTACTAACAAATATGTCATTTAATAGGTTTATTTTTTAAACAATAATTAATTTTTTTAAAATAAAATGACACAGTATCTGTATCTCAGATTTAATATATGATTAAAATAAAATAAGTTTTAAATATTTAACATATATTTAAACTAGAATGTAATTTAATTTAATAGTAATTAAAATAATTTTAAAATATAGTAAATTTTTATGATTTTGTAATTAGTTAAAGTATTGAGTAGAAAAAAATTAGCTACCAATTTTTAAATACGAAGAATAGTAATTTTGCATTTTTTGTTTTTCTTAACTTTCCAATTATTACTTTCCTTCTTGGGAATTTCATTAAATTCCCAAGAAAATGAAGACTTTATATATACCAAATATGAAGATTTAATTAGTGAAAATTTGATTTCTAGAAGAGCGAGAATCTATTTTACCAGAAAAATAGGAATTTAGCATAGATGCTAACAATGTACTTTTGTTTTGTTTTGTGTTTTCTTTGTTGGGTGGGTGGGGGGGGGGAGGGGAAAAGAATAAATGGATTCTTGATGTCAAACTAATTTGTCTTAATTAGAAGTAAGGTATTACTTAACAAGGTGAAGTTGGTCATGTACCTCGCAGACAAGGTGGTTTCTCAGTTCTTGTACTTCATGGTTCCCTTTTCGAATCCAATTGTGGGGAATTGCTTTGCGTACTCCTCAACATCATGGCGGACTTTTGCAATTTCAGATTGAAAGT
>JAQSVH010000003.1:14896682-14909856 GCA_029448705.1 Adansonia digitata
AAGTTGAAGTTGAACTTTAAAATATAAAAGAAAAAAATAAGTATCATACATAAACTAGAGTCCTTCTAATCAACAGACAAGCTCTGAGGAGAAAGTTTCACATGATAAATTGAAGATCGAAACATTGGCAATCTTTTCTACCAAAAAAGAAACTATATCTAGCATAACACCTTGGACAGCAGCATTCCATGAAGCACTCCGGAGCTTTTCTAATAGTTCCTCAGCTTTATCAACAGTAGCCATTTTTGTTGCCATGCTTACCTGATCAAATATGCTTTAGTCAGCCAATGAAAAAGATGCAGTCTTGTAGATACTCCAGATTCGTACCTCAGCATAATTATTGTAATTGAGAAGCCTAGCCTTTTCCAACCGAAGTTTCAATATCTGATTGATGATTGGTGTATTATCCAAATCACCACTTGATGCCCGAGATATATAAGCTCGGTAAACTTCCTCACGCAAAGCACGGTTACGGGCATGTTGCATAACAGAAATAAAACTTGGAGCAGCCAATGTAATTATCCATGGCCCATTCTCAGCGGTTGCATTTTCATGCCCCTATGTGAGAACCAAGAGATAATATATATTACATTGCAGAAAAACAGAAACTGCACTAGATTTGACAATGAGAGACCATAAATAAATGCAAAAATATGCTGAATTTTGGAAAAGAATACCTTAGACAAAGCTGTTTGTGCAGCTAACCCAAGAGCAGTCGCAGGCAAACCCTCAATTTCTTTCTTATCGGTTATCAGCTTTTCAAACTTTTTTGTGGCATCCAAAACATTCTCGCTAAATTTATGAGACAACCTCTCCAGTTCCTGCACTCATAGTAAATGGAAAGAATAGCCAAAAGGAACGAACATGACAAGATTGAGCATAAATATTTATATGGTTACAGGAAGAATTTTCGAAGAAGACAAGAAAAGGAAGCTCAGAAACCAGACACCAAGAACTTCAAAATAAACATTTGTAATCAATTTCTCCTCATTTTACTTGACATAGAAGTTGAATTCAAAAGATAAAATGGTCAAGTAGTATGTCACACATTTGTGTTACTTTAACTTCACAACTAATATTATCATACCTGTTCAATTTTGTTAAACTGTTCTCTTTTATCATCATCAAGCGAAACACCGTTAAGAACAGCTTCCTTTATCTGGGCTGAACAAATACAACAAAATAAAAACAGTTATCAGGTCAAACACTCGTATAAACTAAAATGAATGGAAGAAGAATGCTGTAATGATATCATTTTTACATCTGCAATATCTACATGTGACATAATTAAATTTTAAGCTTTTCATTATTTTTTTTTTTTTCCAGAATGTTCATCTTAATATCTGCTATAGCAAGCCAACTATTAGACTTTACAATCAGTATTGGCCAATATCTAATAACCAAATTAAGGTGCTGGTTATTGAGTTAAGGCACCAAAAGGAAAATGGAAGAATAACTCCGTGTATTAGATATACAGATAAATGATTACATATACTGAATCAATTAATGTACTTACTGTCTACAATACGTTTGCGAGCTTCACTCAGCGATTGCCACTCTGGAGATTCTCGAATAGCCTTGAAAGCATTATAGATGGGTTTACTTTGTCCTAATCTTAGTTGAAACTTCACTTTTTCAGGCTGTTATAAAAAACTAAACATAGTAAGGGCCAGAAAGTTTGTATAAACAAGACTACAGAGTAATGCACCAATATATATTTACTTAAGCTCCAAAAAACACTAGGATCAAACTGAACAACTGCCAAACCAAATTGCCTCAAAACGAATAGGAATACCACCATTCCTGATTCAATCAATTGGAAGAATAAAAATTAAGTAAATTCCTAGTAGACCACGTTGTACGCTAATGGTACTATTATTTATGCCAAAATCATTAAAAACTCATAGTTTAATTTAATATAAGAAAAGAACGAGATAAATATTAGATGTCCAAAAGATTGATGCTCAATATTTTGAAGATTGCACTTCAAGCATAAAGATATTCATATACATATTGCACGTTACATATCTGACTGTCTGTAAATAGAGAACATAATGACACAAACAATGTACCTGGACTTCTTCAATGGCAGCGCGGAGCTCAGCTGTATCTTTAACAGCCTTAAGATGATTAACCATTCCCCACACAACAGACAATCGATCAACAATCTTTTCTAATGGCTCCACCAACTTTGACCATGAAGGCTCCACTGTCTTCTCCAATTCATCCAAATCACTTTCCTACTCAACCAACACAAAAAAAATCCAGAAAGCCCAGATATCAGAACATCACAAAGTTTCAAATTTTTGAAAATCAAACAAATAAACAATCAAGGCAAACTAAACTTTGAATTCTCAAACAACGCCTAAAACCAGCGAATAATTCAGAAAAGAAAAAAAAAAACCATTATTGAACGCTAGAACAAGGCAGAAAAAAAAAACCTCAAAACCCAGAAATGAAAACAGCCCAAAAGATCAAAAACAACATACGAGTTTCTTCAACAAGGCACGAATCCCAGGCCTAACATGCTTCGCTTCAACGACATCAAAAAGTGGGAAGTCGAAATCTTGCAAGAGAGGATTGGACTCAACGTTCTCATCAACAGAAGCCGAAGAAGCCATTGAAGGAGGAGGGAGCGAGGAACAACTAGAAAACGAAGAGGAATAGAAGGGAGGTGAAGTCGAGCGGTGAAACGTCTGGAGGCAGAAGGAGAAAGAAGCAGACCAGAGAGGACAAGGGTAGGATTTAAGCAAAAGCTTGGGTGTTAGACGGAGAGAAAAAGAATAGGAAGAAGAAGAAAAATGGGGGCGTTTTAGGATTGGATGAACTGAGCGGGAGAGAGAGAATCGAGTGGTAGCCATGAGCATGTTGACCATTAGTAGGATTGTTTTGAACAACACTCTGTTAGGGAAGTGCCGTGTAATTCTCTTTTTTTTTTTTCTTTTTCACTTTGCTTGGATAAAGGGAATCATCAAAACCAACACGTTGTCTGTAGGATGATAATTTCAGGATGGGCTTGTAATCGACATGATGCCGTTAATTATGGTATTATTAGGTTGATTAAGAAAATTGCTCCATTTTGATATTCATTATCAGCTTATTTACACTTCATTAGGATGCATCCCTATTTTTTTATTGGGTAATGGCAAATACTAAAATTCGGACTAACAAATAAATATAAAAAAAGTTGAACTTATATCAGTCTTTGAACTGTGGAAGGAGTGTTCTCTCTCAGTTTAGTCTTGTTTTGTACAAGGATCTCCCTCACAAAGTGCTTTTTTGTAATCTTTGGGCTTAGTTTAGGCTGTCAATTAAGTTAGTAGCTTTAAATCTAGAGGCAATGAAGGAAGAGCTCCTGGATCGTGGGAAAAATCTACATCTCACAAAAGAGGACAAAGAGACCATGGTAATGATGAGGAAGGTAATAATGAAGGGTTGATTGATGGAACCTGGATGGTAGGCAGATTATTCATAATAAGGACTTGCTAATGGGCTTGATACACATCTTTAGTGTATTATTAGGTTAAAATATTAATAAATTATTATTTAAGTTTAATTTTAGATAAATTAATTAAAATAATTTTAATTAAGTTTTAAAAAATATTTTAAAGTGAAGTCATTTTTTTGTACGTTAATACGAGGCTCAATTGATCCAATAATCAAGCTTAACTTAGTCTCAGGTGTATCTAAATATACCATTAAGGTTTTTTGGCTAATTAGAAGTATAAGGAAACCTTAAGCACCGACGTTAGACTTCCTTGAGCAATTACACCTATATTTCCATAAGCTCTATTTGCATTTTCATAAAATTTTTTAGTGTTCTTGAATCATTCTTGACACAATAAAATTAAAAAAATAAGTTTTTAGCATTAAGAGATTAATTTTTTATGAAAGTTATTGAATTGGCCAAATCTCGAAATCTTTACTTTTCTAAGCCTAATTCTGCATATTTTTATCCTCGGTAATCTAAAAGTGTTTTTGATGGAAAATTAGATTTCTATCCTAAAGATATCAATTGAAATAAAAAAAAATTAAGACTTTTGGATTTGTTTTTCTGCATTTGTGAAAAATAGCTACTTTCCTACAAAACTATTTTTCTCCTCTTTAGCACAACAAGTGTGGGAATTATTCCCGAATCACTTTAAATATGAACCTATTAGTTATATATCTTTTAATTAAAGCTTACAAAGCCTTTTAGCTAGCATTAGAGAACCACCAGATCTCATGAAGGCTCCAATAGGTATATGTGCGGATCATCATTAGAGGTAGGATATTTATGCTGCTTTTGGCCTAAAAAAAAAAATTGTAATAATTAACCTATAGTGCGTTAGTGGAGGGATCGGCGCACTTAGCGTTATGACTCTTTAATAAGGTATGATTTTTATCAAATGTGTTTCAAAATTGCTATCCAACATGTACATCTCTTGCTAAGATCCTACGGAAATCCAAGTATTTTTTTTATTTAATTTTACTGTATATATTTAATTTTGATTAAATTTTTATGTTTATATCGATGAGTTTGGATTTTTGTTTTCACAACCAAAGATTCTCAACACTGCTACAAAAGCTCAATAAGATGGGCTTATGCATAGAGTACCAGCAAGTCAAAATGGACCCCGGGTCACTCATTCAGTCATTTGTTCTTCACAGATGACAGTCTCCTTTTCGCAAGAGCAAATCAATATGAAAGTGCACAAATAAAGAGACTTTTGTAGAAGTATGAAGAAAGGTCGGGACAGCTGATCAACTATGACAAATCAACTCTTTTCTTCACCGCCAACGAAAGGAGCCACCAAAGAGAAGCTTTAGTCCAGGCTTTTAGTATCCAAACATCCAAAAATCTAGAGAAATACTTAGACTACCTAGCGTAGTGGGAAAGGAAGGAAGCAGGCATTCAAGGAAATGATAGAAAAAATAAAGAGGAAACTCGAAAACTGGAGTAACAGATGCCTATCGACGAAAAGGAAAGAAGTGCTCATGAAAGCAGTGCTACAAGCAATTCCAGCATATGCTATGAGCTGCTTCGAATTACCAAAGACCCTTTATAAGGAAATTGATGGAATTCTTAGTGGCCACTAGTGGTTAACCGGCCAAGGAAAACGTGGTATACATTGGGTAAGTTGGAATGAAATGTGTAAGCCAAAACACCAAGGCGGCTGGGTTTTTGAGACATGATCTCTTTTAATCAGGCAGTTCCAGCTAAAAACGGTTGGCGTCTAATTGCCAAACACAGAAACTTTGGCAGACCAAGTACTAAAGCTAGATACCTTTCAAGAGAGAGGTTTCTTTAAGCTTATTTGGGAGGAAAGCCATCACTTACATGGAGAAGTATCTAGAACTCTAAAGATATTTTGGAAGCAGGATTATGATGGAGAGTTGGTGATGGAACTCAAATAAAGGTTTAGGAAGACAAATGGGTGCCAAACAATGATAATTTCAAAATCCATGCCCCTTAAGATACACACAACGAGGTCACGCATGTAAGAGATTTGATATAGCAGAACAAGGCAATGGAATCAAGAATTGTTAGCACAGTTTTTAGCAGAGAGAAGGCCGAAGCTGTTAACATGATATCCATTAGTAGAAAGGAAGGTGATGATAAAGTGGGGTGGCATTTTAACAAATAAGGGGCGTACATAGTTAAAAGTGGCTACAAACTAGCAATAGGAGAATTTGGAACCAGCTGAAAATAGTTTGGAACAACAGCAACGAACAAGATGAATAACCTGCGCAATGGGTTACGAGTGTATGTTAGCAAGCCAGTAAAGATCAATTAACCTTATACATGATAACAATCTGGGTTATCTAGAACAACGTAAATGGGGAGCCGCAAGGGGGAATAGGAAGCTGTCATAGGAAGAGACCAGATTCATAAAGAAATATGCAAGAGAATATAGAGAAGCACAACTTACTAGCAAAATAGTACCTACAGTGCAAAACCTGAAATGGAAACCCCCCACCAACAGAGACTTGAAAGTTAATTTCGATGGCGCCATCAATTCTAGAACAAAGAGAGGAGGAATTGATATTGTGATCAAAGATTCTCAGAGACAATTTCTAGGTGCGTCGGCGATGAAGGTAAGTGGGGTTCAAGATGCGTTCCATGTTGAAGCAATGGCAGCCATTCGAGCTATGGAGGTGGCAAAGATATGGGATTCTCAAGAATAACGTTGGAGGGAGATAGCCTGGGCACAATCAGGAAGCTCAAATCAAGAGAACGAGATCTGTCACCAATAGGGCCTTGATAGATGAAGCAAGGAAATTAATGGTTATTTTCCAGAGTTGCATCTGTATGCACACACCGAGAACAGGGAACAGAGTTGCGCACTGTCTAGCTAAATTTGGCTTAGATGTTTCTAAAGATATATACTGGACAAATGAATGTTCGGAGAGTATATCTGGATTAGTAGCTGAAGACTGTACTCCCACTGATTCATGAATGAAGTTTCTCATTTTTTCTTTTTGAAAAAAATTCGAATTAATTATATAAATTAATTGAGCTTACGTCTTAGTTTTATAATAGTTATTTTAAAAATAAAAATATATGAAATTAAAAATTAAATTAAAAGTTAAATCGAAAATATTTCTAACC
Organism: Adansonia digitata; assembly: GCA_029448705.1. Classification (NCBI taxonomy): domain Eukaryota; kingdom Viridiplantae; phylum Streptophyta; class Magnoliopsida; order Malvales; family Malvaceae; genus Adansonia; species Adansonia digitata. Next base: position 14,903,275 of record JAQSVH010000003.1, read on the forward strand.
TTTAATTGAATTGATTCAAAATTTGATATATAACTAAGATATTAAATAAATTAAATTTTAAAAATATAATATTGATAAGTAATTAATAAAAATATATTTAATTTAATAATATAATCTTTAATATATAATTAAAACGTCAAATGTTTGAACTTATCGCTTATAAAATAATAAAATTAACAATAAATAAATTTTTATTGATTAAATTAGATTTTTTATTATTAGACTCTTAATATGTATCAAATCAAGTAAAATTTTGATTTCAGATTAAATCGATTCAATCAACCAATCCTATTTGATTTTTTTCAACATCGAGAAAAAGTTGCTTAGTATTATGCAGTACTTAATTTTTATTTTTATTTTTTTGAAGATTAACATTCAATTTTTGACAAGTAAAAATCTCATATATATATATAACAAGTTATTATTCAATATGGGGTATCACGAATCCAAGATTATGGAAGGGGTTTTTCAATAGAAATCTCATTAAATTACAGTAATTATTTAGTGAGTATATATATATATATATATATATTTATTAGGACGGAAATATACGAACTCAATTCTTTGAATAGGAACATCCATTGAATTGAGTTCGACTGTAACCATTATTTTTCTTTTAATATATTGAAAAGCTAAAATTTTGAATTTGGACCGTTTTAAATTTGGATTAAATTCAAATTCGGATTATTTTAAATCAATTTTTAAATTTTATAAAAATTATAATCGTGTTGAATAAAGTCTAAACATTTTGAGTATAAGATTTTCTCGAATTTGAATCTTCGATTTTTTTTGTCAAATTTAGTTCAAGTGAGTGCAGGTTTAGCTTCAAACTTTTCCAGCAATTTTTTTTAAATTTTGAATTCATTTTACCATCTTTAATCATTTCAAAAACAGATGTCATAGTTATTTCCTGTTTCTGTTAAACCATTGGAGTTCAGTCTTTCAGTTCTCTAAAAATTCGTCATTCGGATGAACATTTCCATTATTCAGATGAACCTTGCATGTATCATATGAATCAAATTCTAGGCAGTAACAAGAAATCTGCTTTTGGATCTCAATGCAGGTTTATTGCCTTCAAAGCGTCAATAAGTATGTATGTATGTATACAAATTAGTGAAGATCCAAACCAAATTTTCTAATTTTTATCACTAGGTCGCCTCCATCAGTAGGAAAACTCGTGCAAATGCTAGTGTTATGGGCTGAGACTCAAGCTCTAAGCCTGTGTTGCGTGGACCGTGACACTGGCACATGCATACCTGTTCCAAACAGAAGAATAATCAGCAAAAGACCGTGACAACAAGAACACATCAGAATCAAAACAACATGTTTATTTGATATTTATGTTGCTTTGATTTTTTTTTAAATATCTGTGTTTAACATGATATTTGATATATTTTGAATATAAATATGAGGATATAACTCTCAAAGTATCTTTGAAGTACAATGAAATACTTAGAAATTATTGAAAATACCCACATCGACACACATGTCCAAGTTCAAGTACCATAGCATGATATAGATGCTGACATGCCCAAAGAGCTTAGTACATATGGGCAACTGTTTTCAAATGCGGAAGAACATAAATGGGTTTTAGAAGTCAATTTAATTCGATTTATTCAGAAGTAAGAGATGACATAGGATGGCGACGTTTGATCATATTACCTCGCAGACAAGGTTGGTTTTGTTCTCAGTTCTTGTACTTCATGGTTCCCTTTTCGAATCCAATTGTAGGGAATTGCTTTGCGTACTCTTCGACATTACAGCGGAGCTTTGCGATCTCAGATTGAAATTGAGCAGACTGCAGAGTGGCCACGAAATCTTTCAACTTTGTGCCTGGTTTTTGCATCCATTAATCAGGTAGAATATACAAGCAACAGAAGTTGTCAGGACTCAGGACCAAGAAGCTATGTTACCCAGATTTTTCGTCTTTTTTCTTAAAGTGTTCAAATTCGAAATATATATCCGACACATATTGAGATATGAATGTTAGGTATGATCTTTCAAATATATGAAAAAACATAGAAAAAATTAAGCACACTCATGTCGGACAAATATTCTATTCGATACTCGCCCTCAAATCCAGGTAACATAGTAATTGTCTCGAGAGAAAAAACCGAAACTGAAGGAATAAATGCTCGCAGAAAACCTGTTGTTTCAGCTTTGATTTTCAGTGCCAAGTTCACAGCAGCATCAAAGTATTCAGCTACCTTAACAAAGTCCTCCTCTACAAATCCCCTAGATGTAAGAGCAGGGGTTCCTGAAAAGTGCATGCAATTGGAATTCTCAGAACAAGTTTAGGGTCATTCGAGCACAAAATTAATAGTAAAAGAACCTTTTTACCCATCCTGATGCCACCAGGAACCATAGCAGATACGTCTCCAGGTACAGTGTTTTTGTTTGCTGCAATATGAACCGCTTCCAACACTTTTTCAACCCTGGAGCCATCAATTCCCTGCAGAGAATTTAAACTTGTTAATCTGGAAATAAAAGCAAAAGCAGGAAGTAGTTTTTAAACCAGATTTAGTAATTTCTCCAATCCATCTCTTACCTTATTCTTCAGATTAACCAAAACTAGATGGTTCTCAGTTCCACCAGAAACAAGTTCGTATCCCTTTGCAGTCAGAGTCTGCAAAATAGGGAGATTTTCGTGGTTAAAATAACTGCATTTAAGTAGAGAGAATCATAACACATCCCTAGGAATGCCCGAGTCCCTGACAGTTACCGAGAATAGGGGGATTAGAATCAGATAAAGAAATGTCCAAATATAAGTCCAAATATATGTCAAACATGAGTAAGTTTAAAAGGAATTTCAGGATGCCATGATTAGATCAGAGCGAAGGATGTTTCCATGCTTTGTTGAAGAATAAGATCTGCAACATCTTGCATGCGAATACCTGCGCGAACTTTGAGCTATTACTCAGAACTTGCTCTTGATAAGCCTTATATTCTGGAGTAGTTGCCTGTTTCAGTGCAACTGCTAGACCAGTAATCGTGTGGTTGTGTGGGCCACCTTGAAGTCCAGGGAAGACTGCCTGATTGATTTTGTCTTCATAATCATACAAAACCTATAGGGAGAAAAAAGTCACTAGAGTCTAAATTTTTATTTCACTTGCATTTCAAAGGAGATACAAGCAAAGTTTCCTTTCAGCAGCTAACCTCTTTTCCTTGTTTGTTAATCTCTTTCACTCCCTTTCTGAAGAAAATCATGGCTCCACGAGGCCCTCGAAGTGACTTGTGAGTTGTGGTGGTCACAACATCAGCGTACTCAAAAGGTGAAGGGATAACACCAGCTGCAACCAAGCCACTAATGTGTGCCATGTCTGCCAACATTATTGCTTTTTGCTTGTCGCAAACCTGGTTAATACATAAAAAAATATGGACACCCAACAGGGTCGAAATCATGAACTTCAATGTATGACAAGTTTTGACAATCTTAGCCGGTTAGCTCGAGATAAATTTAAACAAGCTTACCTTTCGAATACGCGCATAATCATATAGACGTGCATAAGCACTAGCACCAGCAACTATTAATTTTGGCCTGAAAAGTGTTGCACTCTTCTCCAACTGCAATTAAAAAACTTCGATGTGAAGAGAAACTTCTAAACATGTTTTGAATGAAAGTAATGAAAAAAAAACTAAGAAGCTATCACAATATTAAAAGTGATAAAATACCTGGTCATAGTCGATATAGCCAGTGCTCTCGTTCAAACGGTATGGCATTGTCTCAAAAAATATAGACACTGCAGATATCTTTTTTGTGTCGGTCTATGCAACCATGAAAGAAATCAAGTAAGCATTGAGCCGGAGCCAAAAAATAATGATACAAATGAGAAGAGCTCCCAAGAAATCGTTGTCAATTTCACTAATTTAAATCCTGCTTAATCATACATTTACAACCTGTAATATCAATTTTAAGTAACTCCAGCAATTGCTGAGGCATCATCCGACCGATATTCAAACTTCGAGAAGACAATAATGTCTAACACTCTAGCAGTGCAACAAAATTAGATATGGAATTTTGAAGCACCTGATAACCATGAGAGAGATGGCCACCGTGAGGAAGATCAAGTGCCATGATTCTGTCATGAGGTTTTAAAAGTGCAGTGTAAACTTGAAAATTGGCAGGGGAACCAGATAGAGGCTGCACATTTACTGCCATGCAAAAGAGCATAATAAATATATAGAAAGCATGTCAGCAATCAAATGCTAACAAAGCTCAAAGCAGTAACAGAAATTAGGCATATATTTATTACCTCCCCATTTTGCAGGATCCAACCTGAACGCTTCCAGGGCACGCTTCTGACACAACGACTCAGCCATGTCGATGTACCTAAAAAGTTGAAAGTTTAGAGTTAAACCACTCAAGCATCCGAATACAACATAAATTTACCAAGAAAAAACGTTGGTAGAATCAAGATAAGCATGAAGAAAGAGATTAAGAAAGACCAACATACTCATTCCCTCCATAGTATCTTGCACCCGGATACCCTTCACTGTACTTGTTGGTCATGATAGATCCAACCGCTTGCATCACCGACACCGAAGTGAAGTTCTCCGAAGGAATGAGTTCAAGTCCCTTAAAAACCAAACAGTTTTTTTTTTTTTTTTGGGTAAAACTTGGAATCTTAAAACAATGAGACATGTAATTCTAGTATATTTATCAGTCCAAAAACATGTTATAAATGTGAAAAAAAATGGTGTTAGAGTTATATTAGAGGTACCTTCCATTGGCGAGCTTTTTCAAGCTCGATGATATCACTAATTTCGGGATCAACTGTTTCAAGTGGGGCATTCAGTTGCTTTGGCCACTGTAAAGAAAGAAGATAACAACTCTTTTTTCAATATAATTTCAAATACAAAAAAAGAAAAAAAAAGTATTTTCAATCAAAAATAAATAATGGAGGTTTACAGTAACGCCAGGTTTCTCCTTCTCGTACACAGCTTCATTTGGCAAAGATGACTGCACCCACGGAAAAGAAAGAAAAAAATTGATTATAGAATTATAGATATAGAAGAAGAATTGAAGAAGAAGAGAAGAAAAGAAGAAACCATGTAATAGAGGAACGTGGCATTGAAAAGAGGACGAAAAGGCTTGTCAATGGAAGAGGAGAGTCGTCGAATCGCCATTGCCATCGCCATTGCTGTGCTCTTTTTTTTTGGGGGGGGGGTTGAGGGGGGGTCGGAACTCAGAAGCTATGGAATAACGAAGCTTGTTAGTAAGGGGGAAGAACGGGAATGGGATGCTTAAGGTTTTGTTTGTGCCAATGGGTGAAGGTGAGCTGTTGGTGTTTTTCTATTTAATTTCAGAAATTTTCTATTGTCTTTTTCTTCGTTTTCATGATCAACTTTTTCATCTTTCCAATGGGTTGAAGTAAATTACATGTTTGAATACTAATAAATAAAAAGATGGGTGAATATCAGATATTCATGCATGAGGATGAGAAAACTAAGGGTGGAAGGCCCTGTGATCCTTTCCTATCCAATCCAATCCAAAAACTCTGCATTTTTCTTAGCCAGAGAATTAAAACCTCAGTCTGACATATAAAATTAGGAAAGCTGATAGAATCTGAAAGCATTTTAAGAGACAGATTTTGCCACCAAATCACCAATGCTGTGGACTCGTCCTTCCTCCTCCGTCACATTCCCCATGATTTTAGTACTTTGTGGTGGAGAGTGTCGGGCGCTTCTTCCCATGTTGGCCACACGATACTAACCTTTTCCTTTTCAACGTTTGCCTTTATTGGGCTAAGAATTTAGAAATCTAGCACACTATTGGGCTAACCCAGACATTGGGCCTTGGGCTGTCTGTAGAGTTTGGAACTTGGGTTGGGCTCTCTCTAATTCATTTGAGAAACCAATCAATCTCATTCTTATTCATTTGGTCAAAAAAATTATTTTGCGCTAGAAGGAGGGCTCGAACCTCCGACCTTATGGTTAACAGCCATACGCTCTAACCAACTGAGCTATTCCAGCATTGCATCATAACAATCTATTAAATAAAGGTGAGCAATAGTGTTGTACTCCTTCACAACTAGCCCAATCGCACTCTTTATGCAAGCCAGGCTGCGTAACGAGGTCATAAAACACTAATTATGATGACAAGGCTGAACAACTTCTAAAAGATTGTCGTTCGAGAAGGTTTAAACGTCCCATCTCGATGCCACTTAACTGAAGCAGGAAAACCAAGCTTAAAAGTCTACCCTACAGCAAACAGGGTCAAGTTCATTGATTCGGTAGTACATGTGGCAATGACCCACCATCTTTGTCAAGTTGCGCCCCTTTCTTTCTCATAAACATGTGAAAAACTCCACCTCTTTTTGATCCAATCCAAGACATAACTTCAGCTTCTCCACATGGGTTTACTGACCAGAAAGACCGGATGAGTTTCAAGTGTTGTAAAACTTTCCAAATCTGATTTGCTGTCTTACACCGAAATGTTTTTCTTTTAATACTGATCGAAGGAGACAACATATCTTAAGCTTGGATAGTGGTTTGCTTTGATTTGGTTCAACCATGGATTTGTATATGCTTTGCTCTCACAATATTTAAAAGCATGTTCTGTTTTTTGTTTATGATCCAAAG
>JAQSVH010000003.1:14909956-14929749 GCA_029448705.1 Adansonia digitata
TTCAGATTGAAAGTGAGCAGACTGCAGTGTGGCCACGAAATCTTTCAACTTCGTCCCTAGTTTACGAAAATCGATAGCCCGCGGCCACAAATCAGTAGAATAGTCCAACTCCAGAGATAAGAGAGAGTAGAAATAGGGGGAATAAAGGCTTGCAAAAAACCTTTTGTTTCAGCCTTGATTTTAACTGCCAAGTTCACAGCAGCATCAAAATATTCTGCCACCTTAACAAAGTCCTCCTCAACAAATCCCCTAGACGTCAGAGCCGGGGTTCCTAAAGTGCAATCAGATTTGTCAGAGTAGGTTTATAGGGCATGACATGTGAGCACAACATTAATATTAAGAGCCTTTACCCATCCTGATGCCCCCAGGAACCATGGCAGACACATCTCCAGGTACTGTGTTTTTGTTTGCCGCAATATGAACTGCTTCCAACACCTTTTCAACCCTGGAGCCATCAATGCCCTGTAGAGATGACTCTATAAAACATTAGTGTCATGGTCTTCGACAAGGTTCATTTCATCAAGCTAGCGTCTTACTAGTAAAGAGCATTGTCTTAACAAATTTAAACTTAAATAAAGCGCAATCAAGAAGTAAATTGCCAGAACTTTTGGAGAAGATTTATTAATTTCTCCAAGTTGGCTGAGGATAGAAATGGTTCTCTCGTACCTTGTTCTTCAGATTAACCAAAACTAGATGGTTCTCTGTTCCACCAGAAACAAGTTCGTATCCATTTGCAGCCAGGGTCTGCAAATTTGGGAGATTTTGGTTGTTAAAACAATTGCATTTAAGAAGAGAGAACCATATGTATTTATTGTTTAAAATTATCAAACACATCCCTAAGAATGTTTCCTCATATAATAGTTCATTCTTTTTCAATGTATAAAAAGATTGACTTGAGGAAACTGAAAAAGGAAAAATTCTCCAATAAGTAGATTAGAGCAAGAGACGTTTCCATGCTTTGTTGCAGAACAAGTTCTGCTAATTCTTATATATGATACCTGCGCGAACTTTGAGCAATTACTGAGAACTTGCTCTTGGTAGGCCTTATACTCTGGAGTCGTTGCCTGCTTCAGTGCAACTGCTAGACCGGTGATTGTGTGGTTGTGCGGACCACCCTGAAGTCCCGGAAAGACAGCCTGATTGATTTTGTCTTCATAATCATACAAAACCTGTGGGAAAATATCACTATTCTAAATTTTTGTGCCACTTCCATCACGAAAAAGGTAAAGTTGACTTTCAGCAGCTAACCTCTTTCCCTTGTTTGTTAATCTCTTTCACTCCCTTTCTGAAGAAAATCATGGCTCCACGAGGCCCACGGAGTGATTTGTGAGTTGTGGTGGTCACAACATCAGCATACTCAAAAGGTGAAGGGATGACACCAGCTGCAACGAGACCACTGATGTGTGCCATGTCTGCCAACATTATCGCCTTTTGCTTGTCACAAACCTGGTTAATGCATAACAAATGTGACATCCAATGGAGTCAAAGACATGAATTTTGACGTATGATGAAATGGTAATCTTAACCAGATGGCTTTAAATAAATCAAAAGCAGGTTACCTTTCGAATGCGTGCATAATCATATAGGCGTGCATAAGCACTTGCACCAGCAACTATTAATTTTGGCCTGAAAAGAGTTGCACTCTTCTCCAACTGCAATTAAAAAACTTTGTTTTCAAGAAAAAATCCTGCCGCTATTTAGGGGAATCTGATAAACCAAAAACTGTAAAAGCTGCACAGCTAGACCAAATCAACACGGGACATCTCCTATCAATTAAAAGCAATATGAAACGTTGAAGCATCTCACTGTAAATTTTTGTTCTGTTTTGAATGAGAAGTAATCAAATAAAAACGAAGAAGCTATCACAACATACTAACTGATAATATACCTGGTCATAGTCAATATAGCCAGTGCTTTCGTTCAATCTATATGGCATTGTCTCAAAAAATATAGACACTGCTGATATCTTTTTGGTGTCCGTCTATGCAACAACAAAAGAAACCATGTAAGCATCAAGCTGCAACCAAAAAAATTAACAATAAAAACAAGAACTCCTAAGAAACTGTTGACTTTCAGTCATTTACATGTAGATACATAGGTAAAAACACTACACTTCCAAAAGATAAAGAATGTTGCATACATTATCATACAGCTGCACAAGAAATGAAAGATTCAAAAGAAGACCTTCAAATCACAACTACAGGCAAAATACGAGCGACCTTTTATTTCAAGAATCCAACTAATGTGTCTGTCTGTTCTAAAAAAGACCATGTTCAACTAGACAATCTGTTTCAGGAGAAAACTTGGAGAACATCACACGAGACTGAGACTCTGGAAGAGGACCATGGAAGTTTAACTGCGACAGAGAGAGTGAGGGTGGCTGTACAGCTTGGTGTTCTAAAACTTGTACTCAGTACCAATGCTAGTAATAACAATGGAATCATAAAAGGATATCAAAACAATGGCTTCATTTTAACTATCACTACTACCCTTTAACTCTGTCTACAATTTTTTGATAAATGAAATGAAGAAGAAAAACAAATTAGGGGACAATCATCCATCAGCAACCCTGTAATTTCATTTAAGTAACTCCAGCAATTGCTAAGGCATCCAAGTACCAGCTGATGTATGAATACAATAATATCCAGCACACTAGCTTAAACCTTGATTGCAAAGTTTTACTGTCAGTGTCGGCAAGTAAAGGATATGTCATGTCAGTGTTACTAAGTTAGCTATGGAATTTTGAAGTACCTGATAACCATGAGACAGATGCCCACCATGAGGAAGATCAAGTGCCATAATTCTGTCATGAGGCTTTAAGAGTGCAGTGTAAACTTGAAAATTGGCAGGAGAACCAGAAAGGGGCTGCACATTCACTGCCATACAACAGAGATGCTAATAAAGGCTCAATAGCAACAAAAATTCTTTCAAAACATTATATAGTGTCCTCTTCAAACATCCACAAGCAAAAAAATCAGGAAAAGTTCTAGGTAAGTTGTCCACCCTACATGCACAGAAAAGTTAACTTAAAGAACAAAAACTATTATCATGAATTCTCGTCTAATCAGATTAAAGATATCTCTTACCTCCCCATTTTTCAGGATCTAACCTGAATGCTTCCAGGGCACGTTTTTGGCACAACGACTCTGCCATGTCAATGTACCTAAAAGATGAAACTTAAAAGCACTCAATCATCCAAATACAAAATAAATTTACTAATTCTTGTTAAAGCAACTGTTGTATATATTATAAAAAATGTTTGGTCTTCAGAATTCATGTAGTATGCGCTAACCTCTAAGAACAATATTTGAAAGTTATAAATAACCTTTAGAATGCAAAATTAGCAAAAGATTTGAATATCATATCCAAATAACTAAAGCTCAGAAAGCATTCTATAAAAATTATGCCTGGGGAGCAGGATACCCTTCTCAGGATATCCCAATACACAGCAGTTGTGTTGTACTGGAAAGTATGTTTCATGGAGAGATATTTTAAATACCTTTTGGATTTATAAATACTTCCATTAACGTCATTTCAATATATCTTTCATTCAATGTCTTAAGAATCAAAGCTTTCTATGGGTTGATGTGCGATTAAAAATTTTTTGAAGTTCAATCTTAAATTTTTTTCCATTTGCCAGATAACTTTTTCAAGATTCTATTTGTATGTAAGTGGAAAACTATTTTCCTTAAAATATCTTTCCCAAATGTTTTACCTTAAAAGTTTATTCTTCAAATTCTTTTAAGTTAGTTGCATTAGTCACTCTCATTTACAATTCCAAAAAATTTTCGGTAGAATTGAGAAATGAGCATGAAGAAGAGATCAAGAAAGATGAACATACTCATTCCCTCCATAGTATCTAGCACCGGGATATCCTTCACTATACTTGTTGGTCATGATAGACCCAACTGCTTGCATCACTGACACCGAAGTGAAGTTCTCCGAAGGAATGAGTTCAAGTCCCTTTAAAATCAAACATATTTTATTTCACTAAATTAAAAAATGTTAAGAACTATATATTTTAGCATGCAGATGCACCTAATAAGTAGTTCCCGATCATCACAAAACAGAGTTACAACCATCTTTCCGAATTACGAAACTGAACCGAAAACATGATATGAAACCGACCAAGTTTGTAAAATTAAACTATCCATTTTTGTCCTTTCAAATCAATTAATATTTTTTCTAATAATAAATAATCACGAGGTTCTACGGTAATAAAACAACGCTAACCTATCATATCAAATTTTGAATAAATAATATGTTACAATCTGATTTTGGTTGTACCAAAATCCATATTTCGGAAAAAAAAATGATATAAATGCGAAGGAAATGAATATTAAACGAACAAAAAAAAATGTAAATTTGGATATGAAATGAAGGCACCTTCCATTGGCGCGCTTTTTCAAGCTCGATGATGTCAGCTATTTCAGGATCAACGGCTTCAAGTGGAGCATTCAGTTGCTTTGGCCACTATATGGAAAGAAAATAACAAATTTTCAATTGAATAATTCAAAAGGAAAAAAAAAAGTACTTTTAATCTAAAATAAATAAATTGTTTTTTTTTTTTTTAAAAAAAGAGCTTTACAGTGACGCCGGGTTTCTCCTTCTCGTACACAGCTTCATTTGGCAAAGACGACTGAACCGTCACAAAGAGGAAAAAAGAAAAAAAAAAAGAAGAATGGATCAAAAAGGAAATGATTATAGAAATTTAGAAGAAGAAGAAGAAATGAAAGAGCAAAAAAAGAAGAAATAAACCATGTAATAGAGGGAGGTAGCATTGAAGAGGGGACGGAAAGGCTTGTCAATGGAAGAGGAGAGTCGTCGAAGCGCCATTGCCATCGCCATTTTTCCTACACCTTCTTTGCTGGTTTTTTTTTTTTTTAAGCTGTGGAAGACGTTTGTTAGCTTGAGAGTGGGGAAAACGGTCTGTTAGCTAAGGTTTTGTTTGTGGCATTGGGTGAGGGTAACCTTTTGGTGGTTGGCAAACCTTTTTTTTTTTTTTAATTTGTTGGTTCTAACAAATGTGTGGGTTCAAATCAAAGTCGTTTTTCCTTCGGGACTTAGTTTGGCCGCATCCAATTCATGAATTTATATTGTATTTTTATTTTATTTTACTATAATTATATTTAAAATATTTCAAATTTATTTATATTTACATTAACTTTTAATATTATATAATATTTTAATTCTTCTAATATATTAATTCGCATCTTATATCCTATCTTCTTTCAGAGCAGACATGTTCAGTCTCTCGGCTCCCTCTTTGCTTTTTGTCTTTGCCTGCTATGCTTAGCTAATATTGCTACTTTCTTTGCTGTTTCCAGTCTTTTTTTTTTTATTTAAATAATAAAAAAATTATTTATTTTCATCGGATAAAATCAAAATATAAAACTTGAATAAAAAATCTGTCCATATACAATTTTTACCAACGACGTCTAGTTGGTTTTTGAATCGAAATTCAATTTTATGCTTGGATTGAAGTTAATAAAAGAAAGGAAAGAAGTGGTTTTTGAAGGAAAGGAAAGGAAATGATATTTCATTCCGTTATTTTGATATCTAAAATAGGTAGAAGGAAAAGAAAGAAAGGAATGTTTGATTAAGTAATGCAAAGGAAAGGAAATGATAATATATAATTAAATTGCTCCAGTTATACTATTTTCAAAATAATATTTTCTATTTATCATGTGAATAATTTTAAAAGTAATTGTTTTAAATAGTTTTGAAAGTTAAAAAAAATTCAATTAAAATTTATTTTTTTATAATTAATCCACAAAAGATTATATATTAAAAAATAATTCTATACAAAATGTATATTGTTTTTCAAAATTAATCTATTAATGAGGAAATTTAACAACTGGAATATTTATTATTAACATAAAAATATCTATAAATTTATATAATTATTAGCATTTTCCTATAACTGTATGTGTTTTGTCGTATTTTTTTTTTTTAAGAATTTGTGAAGTAATATCAAAATTTAAAAAAAATAAGCCCATCTATAACTCTAAAACAATTACAGAAGTCAAAGTTATTGACAAAAAATAATTTATGAATTAATTGTATAAGCTTTAAAAATTGCGTCAATGGTTAAATTTAAATATTAAAAAATATTATTTAAAAATAAAAAATAATAATAAAAGTATAAAAGTTTTTTTATATTTCAAAAATTTTTCTTTTTTGCTTTCCTTTCTGTTTTCTTTAATTTGAAGTGACTAAAGCCTTTCAATCAAAAGAAAGGGAGAGGTTCTTACTCCCCTCCCCTCCTTTATTTTAATTTAAAATGATTGTCAAGCAAAAGAAATTACTTTTATCTATCTAACTTTCCTTTCTTTTCATCCATTTTCTTTCAATTCAAACATAATGTTAAGTTGAGATAACGACTTTACTATTTGCTTCATAGTTATTGCATATTATTGCTCTTTAATATGAGAACTCAAATTATAAGTTCAACTTAATGTAATCAATATGGTAACAAAAAGACTTAATTTTAAGAAAGTTAACTAATAAATTCTTAAATTATTAGAAAAAAAAGTTTGAATTCCTTTCTTCATGCAAGTATTAAAAAGAATAATGACTTATAAGCTTATAAGTTGCTTTTATATTATTTTAATTAACAATTTTTTTGGTGTTTTCTTTATTTACATGATCAACTTTGCTGGTGGATTGAAGTAATTTACATGTTTTAGCATACATGAAGATGGTGGAAATTGAATGTGAGATAATATGCATGACGATGATGATGAGAAGAAAACTTAAAGCCATGAAAAACTTATCCCAAACTCTGCATTTCTTAGCCACAGAATTAAACCACAGATATTCATATATAGGATGATAAAATCTGATTGCATTTTTGAGAGACAGATTTCGCCACCTAAGCTATCGACTTTTTTCCTCTTTAAATACTAGAAACGCATTTCTGTCATTTTCTCTAAGATGTTCATATCGTTGTTACTGGCCCCCTGAGGTTGGGAGTTAGGACTTCTTCGGCCAGCAAAACAATAGCCTTTAACTCTTGCCCTTGCAGGCTTGGCGAATTTAGAAATTTAGCATCATCATTGGGCTTCGGGTTGGGTTGTAGTTAGGCCGAAACCAAGTGCTGGCCGGGTGGGCTTATGGCCAGCTACACCTCAATGTTTGTCCTCTAGGTATCATAGGCCGAGTTACTTATCAAAACACGAAGATCCGTTCAAATTTAAGAGGTTTAGACAAACGAGTATGATCCAAAAAGTATATTTCGGCCAAAAAAATATATGCTTATTTTTCAATACAATATTAGATATATATATTATATAATTTATATTTTATAAGTTATATTATTAAATATATATTAAAAAATATATTAAATTATTTATATTTCATAATTTAATAAAAATATAAAATTTAAATATTAAAATTAAAAAATATATATTTTAAAACTCATATTTTGAATCTAATTGAATTTAAATAATTATAAATGATATTGGTGGGATTATATGAGAAAAATCTTATTTGTGTAAAGAATCAAATCAAACATTCAATCCTGCATCGCCCTGCCACTTGACAGAAGCAGAAGACAGGCTTAGAGTCAACCGCAAACAGGGTGAAGGTCCATGATTGGGTCCATGTGCAGTGCACCCACCATCTTTGTCCGGTTGCGTCCTTTCTCAGCATCTAAAAACAAACACCATATCTTTAGTCCAAGACATACGTTAGCTTCTCCACATGGGATCCCTGACCTCATAGACCAGATGAATTTTCGACTTTCAACTATTCCAAAGTTTTTCAGAAAAATAAGTGATTTGCGGTCTTACACCGAAATGGTTTAAAAAAAATACAGATCGATTAAGAGTTTGATGCCAACATATCTTAAGTTTGGTTCTAACCTCTTATATTTGTCTATTTATTGTCCAAATCAGTTTCATTCTTCTTAACCATCTCTTCCCTGATCAACCCATTCCCACTCTCGCATTTATGTTCATAGCATTTACAGAGAAGGCAATCATGTGCCATAAAAGCTACATAGCTTCCTAGATTGCTATAATTGGTTTCATGTATCAAGGACATTTCTAGTAAGTGAATATCCAAGTGTTGGATATATGTTTGATACAATAATAAAATACGTGTATTGTTATATATGTATTTTTAATTTAAATTTTTTTTTATATCGTTGTGTTCATATAATATCATACTTGTATCACGTGTCCTTCTTTATACTTTTCCCTAATAAAGTCATAAATGATAAATGGAGGGTAGATAGGTTTTATATATATATATATATATATGTACATAGAAAGAGGAATACATATCAGCTGCAAGGCTGAGATTGTAAGAAAAGCTGTGGGTTGAGTTTATAAGTTGGGCAAAAGTGTGCTTCACCTTCTGCTTATCTTTTCTGCAGTATTACTGCTTGATTCACAAGTGGAATTATTGAGCAAAAACCAGAACGGACAGAAATCGAAAACCAAGGTCAAAATCCGGTTTCAATGATACTTCAAGAACACTCCAAAGCTGTCTCTCAATAATTTATATAACAAATTCAATCACCTTTTTTTACTTCAAAATAGCTTGCAACTCTTTTGTCCTGGAACTAAATGTGGTTATGATTGAAGTGACATTGAGATGGGAGGAGTCCCAAAAATTTTCTTTGGCATGAATTTGAAATGATTATTATCCCACTCTTGAATCATGGGCAATGTGAATTTTGTTCCTCATCATATTATGATCAGAACATTAAGTTCTTTTTTTGGTCAGTAAAGTCAGTGGAATGATGCCACTTCTTGCCGCCACCATTTAAGAGCCAATCTTCTAGCATTTTGACCTGTATATGTTATGATGACATAATGGAGTGGGGGGGGGGGAGATGAAGTACATATTAAGTATGTATGCATAGATTGTAATTACTTTTAAACTATTTTATATCGTAATCATCAACTCACTAATCGAATAATAATTCATGTATATATCATACATTTCTTCTTGTGGGTTGAAGGAAAAAAAAAAAACAAGTAGTATAAAGATGAAAACAGAATCCAAGGTTAGACAGAAGACGATAAAAGAAGGGATGGAGAGGGGGCACTGAATCCTAGAAGAGTGAAATGTTTGTTTACCATCCAGATATTATACGACAAAACGAACCCCAACCCCAAGTCCCCACCAGTTTTGGTGGGATGTATGGCCGCCGCAGGTTTTGTTGGACCAAAATCACATGCTTAATCCCTTTTAGCTAATTCTTCTTTGCTTTGGTTTAATTCCTTCTCTTTTCCTAGATGGTTGTCGAGAACGATTTAAATTTCTTCTGATTCTCTCTCTCTCTTTTGTTTTTCTAAAAAGACTTTTCATATTTTTAATTGCTTGGTTTTTATTATAACATAAGCTAATCTATATTACCGAATTTAGAATGAGTATAAGA
Source organism: Adansonia digitata (assembly GCA_029448705.1). Taxonomy (NCBI): domain Eukaryota; kingdom Viridiplantae; phylum Streptophyta; class Magnoliopsida; order Malvales; family Malvaceae; genus Adansonia; species Adansonia digitata. The sequence continues at coordinate 14,919,348 of JAQSVH010000003.1, forward strand.
TATAAATATGTATTTTGTAATAAAAAATAATTTATTTAAGAAGGATTGATTTATGAGCTTTATGGTCATTGTTTGTAGTGATATCGTATTTATGGAATTAATATACAAGATAAGATAAGTATTATGATAGTGATATATGCAATTAAAATCAAAGATGAAAACTAATTTTTAATAAGGTAAAAAATTAATCTCCAGCAACTTATTTATCTCAATCTGATGATGGCTATCAATTTGTTTATCTTTATCTAAAGATAATTGATCATGTTTGTTATCTTGATATGATGATAATTTATTTAAAAGTATATAATTCCAAAGTGATTTTGTCCAAAATTTCGAATATTTATTGATATCCACAGGGGTTAGGAACATGTAAGTGCATTCCCCTAGCCGACCCCCATTTTTCAAACTCTTAAGCTTTCCAAGTTGCTAAATTAGTGGTAGTCGAACCGGGGCATTTTCAGTCCGAACTTGCTTAATTTAATCAGAATAAAGACAATTGAAGCACTTAGAATTAATTTAGGCAAGTAATAGGGAGTATTTATTTGAAAAAGTGATCGAAATTCTTATTTCTTTTCGAATTATAGGGTATATACACATATATATTGCTATGCATCCTTAAAAGAATCATTTAGCATATAAATTAAGGCGTCAAACACACTCTTTTCACAACTATCACCATTAATGTTACTTAAGAAATAATAAATATAGCTGTTCAAATCAATCAATATTGTGGTCAATAATAATAATAATAAAGTATAAAACACACAATATATGTATATATATATTTATCTTTTTGTTTTGAGAATATTAAATTGTTGTCTATCGAATATTATCTCATGAAGTAATCTTTTAAAGATTACGAATTTAAATAAAATTTAAAATGTAACAAGTGAGTTTAAATCGATAAATATTAAAGAGCGTAAATTAAGAAACTAGGAATTTAATGCATAGTCCTCGAGAAATGTAATATTTGAAAGTTCTAGTTTTACAATTGAAAGTAAAAGAATGCAAGATATAATTTTTTTCATTTCTTGTGTAACTTTACAAGTAATTTGGGTTTAAAATAACTCAATGTTTTGAACATGGAAAATATTGTTTTGCTGTTATTAACTTTAATTTTTAGTAATAATTATTGGATCAAAATCAGCAGATGAATTGGAGTAACTTGGACTTCTTTGGATATCTTCAGTGAAAAAAAAAAAAACATAGTACTTTAACTAAATAATTTGTTAGAGAGTGTGTGATTATTGTCCTTCTCTCTTTTCTACCCCAATTTAGTGATGACTATTTGTTTAAATTTAAAGATTTATTTAATATTTAAGAAAATTTAAATAAAAATATTTTAAAAAATTAAATAAAAAATAAGATTAATCTAAAATCGGATCAATTATTGGATATAAACTCAATTCATTTTACTATTATTATATTATGGCATAGGCCACCGAATTACTGCAAAAAAAGGATAGATTAATCTTGCTGGATACTTATAAAAGAGACAACCCCCTCTACTATGATTGTTGAGGAAACACATGAGAAAACTTGACATCATCATCTTCAAATTCAAACCTAAATCAAGTCTAGTCTACCTAGTAAGCTAAAAAAGGAAAACCAAGTAATGTCTCAAATGGAGAGAGATCTCAATCGCCAGCGCTGTCGGCGATCCTCTTATTTTTGCGGGTGTTATATGATGTCCCCGTCGTGCTTCCCTGTGCATGAAGAAATGGAATACTCACGCATTCATTATTGCAGCAGCGGTGACAAGAGAAGGAGGAGATGGAGAAATCTGCTTAGAATGTTAGTAAGGGATGGGAAGAGCGGCATCTATGGATCGAAGCCACTGTCTTTTCACTATGATGCTGTTAGCTATGCTCAGAATTTTGATGAGGGTTGCCATCGAGAAGAATCTGGCCATTGCCGGCGAGTGTTTAGAGACGTTAGATGGGAAGTACATGAGTAATGTTGTGTTTATTTATGCACTTTTTTTCCCTGTAAGTTCAGATCATCTTTGATATAACTATAAATATATTATGATCTATAAGTTCCAAGAATCACATTTCTGATTTCTGCTGAATTACAGTTCTTTTACTTTTTTATGCTTTTTTTTCCCCGGAAATTATATGTTAGCTCTAATGATTAAAATTAATGGATCTATATCTTGGATGATGGCATATTGAATCTGCCAGGGAATTGCGTGTGCGTTTCAGATTTCAGGGCTGACTGAAAACCAATAGGAGCAAATACTCTTCTTGTTCTTTTAATCTGCTTAATGAAATTCTAATCATCTATTTCCCAGGTAAGATTCTTTTCAAGACAATGCTTTCGCCATTCACCAATGATATTTAAAATCTTTTTTATGTCCTTTGGTGGTTGAGACAAGTAAACTCTTAGATTTGTCAGGCTCTGATGCCTAAGTCAATAAGTTTACGAGTAATATCAGGTAGAAAGTTAAATCGAGACAGTTTCAGCAGGTTCAATGCTTTCTTAGTTCTGGCCGGTCCTTATTCTGATCTTTTATATCTGTTTATCGAGTGCTACGAGTTTCAGTTCTCGGGTGTTCATTACGTATCCTCTAAATTTGGAGCTACTGATTAACTGTGAGGTGACTAGGTATCAAAAATGTAGGAATCGAGCTATCTGGTCCATTTTTTGGGTCCTTGGTTAGCTTATAAGCCCAAGAAATCTATAAATAGTTTAGTTTTCATCAGAAAACAACCATTCAGCTCCATGACAAGACTTATTAACTGTGGTTGCTAGCTTCATATACCCAATATGGCAAGGGAAAGGAAGTTCGTTCCTTTTCATTTATTGATTAGTTTTCCTGAAACTGGGTTTCCTTGAGTTGGATGTTCATCACCGGTTTTAACATATATTGGCAATGGCGATCAGAGTTAAGAGTCTAAATTTTTACGCTTTTATGAGGGTACAGAGTGCAGCTTCACCTGCCAATAAAAGTCGCTGAATAACTTGATAGGCAACCTGCCGCGCGGGGGGGGAGGAAGAGCCGTGCAAGATGGCTGGCATTGGTCAGTGACTCATTGCTTTAACCTGCATATGATCCGCATCGTTGTTTGAGACTGATCAGAGAGTGTTTTTATGATCAACAAAGTTTGATATATAGATATATATATAAAAATATATAACTAAATAAAAATTTGTTATTTAAAAATAAATTAAAGACTTTTGAATCCTATAGGGGTCCATTAGAGCGTTTCTTTTGGACTGCATTAGATAGGAATACCAATATTTTTATTTGTTTGATAATTTGATAGGAATTAAAAATAATTTTGATCCATTACTTTTTGACTCAATTCTTGAGCTTAATAATGATAAGATAATATTAAAAAGTGAATTTTTTTTAAGAATAGGATAATAACACTCAACTCCTTAATTAATTATCAATAATTATATGATTTGTTAAATGTTGAGTTTACGACAGAGGCTACATTACTCCTTTTATTTATGGCAGGAATTTTTAAGTTATTTGATTTGACATATAATTACTTTTACAAGATAGTTGGGCTTTTTGGGCCCAAAGCAACTTGGGTTTTGGTCTATAACAGTAAGGATTAAATCTTTGAAGCCCATATCTCTATATAATTTCTCGGTCGTTGGTTTTTTTTTTTTTAAAAAAGCTACTATCCTCTCGAATAGTTTCCCTTTCAGCTTATTGGCTGGTAAGAATCCGATCGTTTCTTCATTTCTCTTTCGTTTTCCAAATCCCATAATTTTTCCCTGTAAAATGCGAAACCGTTTGCTCTTTTCAAGCATTTTTTCTTGAAAAAATTGTGATACGTATTCAATTCTATTATCATTTCGGTCAGATAGAAACTTAAAAGACACTCTTTTTTTTTTTGTGTGTTAAATTTTCAAACAAAAAAAAAAGATGATGTTAGGTATGGACCACTGACATTTATAAATAGTAAAGCTAACTGAAATTAGGTCAAATTTTCTTCCACTCTTTCGACTTTGAAAATTGCATGTATTAGGGGTGAAAAAAAAGAATTAGGCATTTAGAAGATGCCAAAGTCTTTTGCCGGTGTACCTTGTATAAATCAAAATCTGGTTTAGAATGTAGAAGCCACGATTAGAACGATTAGAATTTATGGTCAAACAGACGCACCGACAAAAATGCTTGGAAGTTTCCTCTCTCTCTCTCTCTCTCTTTATATATATATATATATCAATGAAGTCGGAATTTTGAGATAAGAAGGAAATTATAAATAGGGTGATTTGGATTTCGTTCTTATCACCTTCCTTACAGTTAATGGTAATTGACCAAACCATTTGTTGTCTGATTTAAAGTTCAAAGCCACTTGCTCTTCAATTTCCCATTTACTGAATAAACCAGAGAATTAATTTCTCTTTCTACTACAAATTCAATTTGATTTTGTTCTCCTAAAAAAAATAGAGACTAAATGAAGAAATGCATGCCTTTTATTTTGTTCTTAGTTTATTATATATGTGGGTATATGTGGAATTAGTTAACAAATATTTTGAATCCTGTAGTTCTTTGAACGTAATTTGGACTTTAATATGAGAAATGAAGTTAATAATCATTTTCCAAAATAAAAAAATATATATATTGTCTAAAGTGAATTTTTTAAAGTCTATTCATGTTTTCAATTGTCCACCACTACAGTCGGCAGTTGAAATTTGATCCTTGTAAGCTTTATTAGATAGCTTGGATAGATGCCACAACAAGCTGCAACAAATTCTTCCTCTTTCCTCCCTCCCCCCCCCCCCAATCGACATGGCCGCTAAGTTCTGCAACTTGGTTAAAATACTATGCTACTTTTCCTTTCTATCTGTTCTTCCCTTTACTGATTCTCTCAGCTTCCAAATCTCCAGGTTTGAACCAACTTTGGACAGCATTGTTTATGAGGGTGATGCAAAGAATGCTGTTGGAACCATCGAGTTTAACCTTGTCAATTATATAAACCGAGTTGGATGGGCCACATATGCAGACAAGGTGTTGCTTTGGGATTCTGAAACTGGTAAGCTCTCAGACTTCAATACTCGATTTTCCTTTGAAATTAACACCCTAGGTGAACTTAAGTATGGCCATGGGATTTGCTTCTTTCTTGCGCCTGTTGGATTTCAAATGCCACCAAATTCAGGTGGTGGGTTTTTGGGACTGTTTAACACCACGACTAGCGATTCACCTACCAACCAAATTGTCTCGATAGAGTTTGATTCTTTCGAGAATCCTGAGTGGGATCCTCATGGAATTGGTGGTCATGTGGGGATCAACAACAACTCTATTGCTTCAGCTGTCTACACCCAATGGAACGCTAGCTTTCACAGTAAAGATACAGCAACCGTGTTGATTACTTACAATTCTACCACAATGAATTTGAGTGTGTCTTGGAGCTATTTCAAAACCAACAATACGCAAGAGAATTCAAGTCTTTCCATGGAAATTGATCTAATGAAGGTTCTACCTGAGAGGGTCATGGTCGGTTTTTCGGCTGCTACAGGCATGTATGTGGAGAGACATATACTTAAATCATGGGAATTCCATTCCAGTTTGGAAAAACTGGAAACTACTGGAAAGAATTCAAGAAGGAGCAATATATTAGTAGGATCTGCAGTTCCTGTTAGTATTTTGATAGCCGGGACAGTAATAGCATTTATCATTTGGTTGCGTTGGAAGCAGAGGAGAAGGAAAATCGCTGAGACGACGAATTTAACATCAATCAATGATGACTTTGAAAGAGGAACTGGACCTAGAAGATTTTCTTTCAAAGACCTTGCATCTGCTACCAATAACTTCTCAGAAGCGAGAAAGTTAGGTGAAGGAGGGTTCGGTGCGGTTTATAGGGGTTACCTTATTGATCTAGACATTGCAGTTGCGGTAAAGAGGATTTCGAGAGGGTCTAAACAAGGTAAAAAGGAGTATGCAACTGAAGTGAAGGTCATCAGCCAGTTAAGGCATCGGAATCTGGTGCAACTGATTGGTTGGTGTCATGATAAGGGTGAGTTCTTACTTGTCTACGAGTTCATGCCCAATGGTAGCCTTGATTCGCACATTTTCAAGCAGCGAATCCCACTTACGTGGCCTGTCAGGTATAGAATCTCTCTTGGATTGGCATCTGCACTTTTCTACCTTCACGAGGAGTGCGAGCAGTGTGTCGTGCACCGGGACATCAAATCCAGCAATATAATGTTAGACTCTAGTTTCAATGCCAAACTAGGTGATTTTGGATTGGCCAGGCTTTTAAGCCATGAGCTTGGTCCCAAGACAACCGGGTTGGCCGGAACTTTAGGCTACTTAGCTCCGGAATATATAAGCACGGGAAGAGCAAGTAAAGAGTCGGACATATTTAGCTTTGGAGTGGTACTTTTAGAAATTGCCACTGGAAGAAAATCAGCTGATCCTAGAGAAGCAACTCCAACAGGATTGGTGCAGTGGGTTTGGGATCTTTACGAGGAAGGAAAGCTTGTTTCGGCTGCTGATGAGAAATTAAACCAAGATTTTGATGAAAAACAAGTGGAGTGTTTGATGATTGCTGGACTCTGGTGTGCTCACCCTGACAGCCGGTCGAGGCCATCGATCAGGCAAGTGATTCAAGTTCTGAATTTCGAGACAGCCCTCCCAAATCTTCCTAAAAAGATGCCTGTTCCTATGTTTCATGGACCTCCAATCTCATTCATTTGTAAGGAATCTGTAACCAATTACTCAAGCACTGAAGACGGTCGTTGAGACATGTTTTTTTCTTTCTCTTTGTGGCTGGTTTTATTATATTATATTATTTCCTTGGATCTTCCTCGCCATGAGACAGGCTGACGGGGCTTAGCCTGGATTATGTGCCTTATCAATTACTTGTATATATCCATTGAAATATATCTTTCTGGTTAATGTTTGATTAGAGCAAACAAACTTTTAAAACTTATAAATTTTGCCCGAATATCCAATCAGAACCTTAGTACTAGCAGAAAGTGATTTGGACTGCTCTGCAACCCATGTCCTACTTAGTTTGAGAAATAGTCCGAACATTTGATTCAATAATAAATATAAATATAAATATAAATATAAATATAAATATACATTTATTTATTTAGAGAATTGATTCAATAATAATTGCATTTGTAATCACTTCATCACTGTACACAGAATCCATTATAAACAAATTCAATTACTATATTTTAGAAAGGTGAAAAAATAAAATAACACATCACAAAGTGTCATGTTCCTTAAGGCAATTAACTTCTATTAGTAGTATAATGTTAATGACAAATTTTCTCATTCATCGTAAATGAAGCTTTTATATTCAAATGAGGTCAATAAAATGAAATAATAATTCTTAAATTATATCAAAAATTAAAAAAAAGTAAATAAAGCATGCAAAAAATTTTTAATCTCGTTTATAAAATTAAAAAACTTATTATCCATATATAAAAATCCTTTTTCCTTATGTTTTTCAATCGTATAATAATAAATTACATATTTAAAATTGTTGACTTGATATATATGGATCCAAAACTATATTATTATACAAACTCATCACAAAATTTTAAATACTTGACTATTTTCTTTAGAAAAAAATAATATGATGAAATGATTTATTAATAATAATGTTGCTTAAATTCTACCTAATTATCTAGAAAATACTTATGGCGTAAACTCATAATGCTAGGTGCACGAAAGCTTGTTAATTACCTTAATTAATTAATTAATGATGTTTTCTAACAAAAAGTCAGCTTCTAAATCTAATTACACCCTTCACAATTATAAATTATACAACACTTTAAAACATTTTATTCAATAAATTATTTATATATATATATATATATTAAAAAACGTTGAAATTTAACTTAAAAAGCTAGCTCGTTGCTCAAGTAACCACGTTAAACACATTTAGCCGCCGCCGCCGCCGCCGCCGCCCATAGTTCACTGAGTTTTGCTTTTTCAATTTTTTTTTCAGCAAGCTTTATCTTTTAACTTTTTCCATCTTTTTTAAAAATTTTATATCTTCTTTTATTTGTATAAATATGATTTGGGGTTACATTGTAAAATATGTGGTTTCTCAATATTCTAGCCCCAAACCCTAGATTCACAGGTTTTTATTTCCTGTTTAAGCATCCTCTTGGAACTGCATAATTTTTCTTAATTATGAAAATAAAAAAAAAAGGAATGAATGATCATTTTGTTTTTTCCACTATCATTAGTGATCGATTACTAATTTTATTAAGATTTTATTATTGATAGATATTTTATTATTTATTTTTTAATAAAAATCATAAAATAAAAAAGATAAAAATAAAAAATTAATATAAAAAAGATATAAAAAAAAGTAAAATAAAAATATCAATTAGATGACATCTAAGTGATTTTTCCCAATTACGCTTGATCCTTAATTCAATAGCCTAGTTCAATGGAATTATAACAAGCACGGAGTAAACCTGTTCATAGGTAGGATTAGTCATCCGACAAATTTGATCTTTTCAAGTTGAGTTTTGAATAGATCTTGTATCAATTAAGACCAATTCGATCAAGTTCATATTGATATTTAATAATTAAAATTTTTATTTAAATTTAATTATAATATATAAATATTAATATAAAAATAAATTTTTATCAATTATAAATAATAAATATAGATAATATGGATGATTCAGTCGAGCTAAAAAAAATCTAAGGAAAAAATTTAAAAATTTTTTAATCACGATCAAACCCGTGAACACATCTAGCATGAAGGATAATAGGAAGTATAATGGGATTTTTTTTATGACAAAATATGCTAACTTGGAAAATTTTTTTTATTACATAGCACACAGTAGCATGAAAAATTAATAAAATATATTGAAAACTGTTTTTTCAAATTTAAAATTTGTTGATTATTATATAATGAAAATAAAATATGATTTTTTGACTTATATGTATCATGTAGACCTACTTTAGATCGGATAACTCATCCAACACCAATCGTTTTTGTTTAAAATCAATTGCAAATATAAATATAAAAAAAATTTTAATATTATTTTAAATCGTGATACGAGTTTTCGAATTGGTTTCAGCTTGACCTTGAGCAAGGAAAAAAATTTTATTTTCAAACCCCTGCTCGGTCTATGAGCACTTTTAATATCATGTAATAAAAAAAATTAATCCAACTCAGATAGTCGCTAAAATTTCATATTCATCCAAATTAAAAGATAAAATTATTTTAATATTGATATCAAATTATACCCTTCAATCTTCTTTTAATGAGAGTACAGTAACTAATTCATCGCAATTTGGAGTAAATGAAAAAAAAAAACCATTAAAAATTGAAATAATAAAAGGGTTGAATTCAAACTTTAACCTTTAAAATTCTATGATAGATAATGTTAAAATTTTCGTTATATTTATGATATTTTATTTTCGTCCACCAAGTTTTCTTACCACTTGAGAATTGAGACAAGTGTTGTGGAAATGCTTCAGGTGCCGATTTTTTTTAAAATTTTTTATACTTGTTAGGGATAATTGTCTATAAATTTAATCGAATAATTCAATCAATTAAATTAATTAATATAAAAAATTATTAAAGAAACAGTCAAGGATTTAATATTTGTAGGGAAAGTCATGATAGAAACCCTAATCACTTTTTTTTACTAGTAAGACTTTAGGATTACAAATTTTTTAAAAGGTAAAATGAAAACATAAATCTAGGTTTTAATTTTTTTTAAAAAAAGTTTAATTTATATTTAAACTTTATTTATTTATTTATTTTTTATGAAACCTAAAGACATGACTTCATATGTTGACATGGCTCAAGGCATCATGTATTGATTTATTTTTAAATTTTTTGAGCATTTTTTAATGTAATTTTGACAAATTACAAAGAATTAAAAATTTTTAATAAGTTTTTAGTTGCCTTTTATGTAATTTTGGAAAAAAAAATTACTAAAAAGTTATTTTCCTTTTAAATATTTGCTTCAACATTTTCTGTGATTTTGAAAAATTATCAAAAAGGTTACACTTTTTATTTTATTTTTTTTAGTTCTCATAAATTACAAAAAAAAAAAAAAACTCTACTAACTTTTCTTTTCTCTGTTTTCTTGTATTTTTAAAAATTAAAAAAAAGTACAATAAATTCTCATTATTTCTCTTTTTAACTTTAGCAAATTTACAAAAGAAATATACTTTTTAATAAGTTTTTTTCCCCCCTACTTTTCTCTAGTTTAGAGGGTCTTTTACTTTTAAGCACAATGTTCATATTTCTTCATATTTGAGCAGCCTACACTCTATGAAAAGTTATTTTAGAAAGTAATTAAAAGATTAAAATCAACAAAGAGAGAATAATAGTTGTTGTCCAATGATTCTTTGATTGTAATTATAAAGTCATAAAAAAAATTTTGCATTCAACATAATTAATCTCAGATATATTAAAATATGTTTTCCTCCAATCTTTTCTTAATTTGA
>JAQSVH010000003.1:15010412-15021324 GCA_029448705.1 Adansonia digitata
TATAATTAAGATTTGTTTTGTTTTCTGCAGAGAAATTAGAAGGGATCAACCCAGAAAATTATCAGGCATCACCAAGAGGTGTATTGGAGAGTCCTGTTCTTGGATCAGACTCTGATACAAGCAGTTGCAGCAGCAATTCCAGCTCCAGTTCTCCAGGAAAGCCCATTTCTCTGAAAGGTAACCGAGATTGTAATGGCTTGCAATGGAAGCATATAATTGGGAATATCAAGAAGAAATCAGCCAGGAGTTTCTCCATCATCCCTTTGCTGACAAGTTATGAGATGTCCAGGAAGAACTTGAGGAGGAAACTGGCAAAACTTCATGGCCCTGAGGAAGAAGAAGATGTTGATATTGATTGCTTGCCTGTGGTTAAACCAACATGGAAGAACTTTTCTTACTCAGAGCTTGCTTCTGCTACTAATAATTTCAGTCCTGGTAAGCAATTAGTCCGCAATTTTTTTAATTTTTTTTTTTCATTTCCTGTCCTTTTGTTTCTGTTTCATTCTTCAGGTTTAATCTCAAGTTTTCAGGTATCTATGTTCTTTTTTGTTACTACCTGTTTTTTTATTGTTTTTCCCTGCTCCTTCTGGTCCTTGTTAATTTTCTTTGGGAAGGGAGGGACCCAATAATTAAGGTTAGGACTTAGGAGACATCAGGTTGGGGAAGAAAAAATTTTGGATTCATGGAACTTTGGGCTTTGCCTGAAGTTTATGAATAAAATTTCAGCACCTACCTCTTTATACCAAGGAAAAAAAAAGTTCGGGATTCATGTCAGGCAGTTTTGTAGATGGCATCTATGATACAACAATTAATATCAGATATAAATATTAATCGATATAAATATATTTAATTTTTTTAATTTTTAATATATTTTAAAAAAATTTTAAAAAATATATTTTTATATTCATATTTAAATTTATATTAGATACAAATGTTGGATATAAGTCTTTTCAAGACAAATGAAGTGTCCGATGGTGTTACTGAAGTCGGCTTGACTTGTCTTAAAGCAACAAATTTGTCAAATGTTGTCATGGAATTTAATGTAGCCAACTGCACCTACTCTCTTGTGATTAATATTTTGGTTGAATTAGCTCAGGAAAGCACGCCTTTCCTCCCTATTTCTTGCATTTATTGTGTACTGCTCTAGCCCCACATAGCTGAACATTGTTTTGGCAAGTCGTGGTTGATTATTTAATCAATTTGGTTTTCTGTATATATCTATTTTTTTTTGGTTATACTGATAATTATGATTCTAAATTTGCATCAAAACTTCTGTTAGAGAATTTGCTTGGAAAAGGGGGCCATGCAGAAGTATACCAAGGGAAATTATCTGATGGTCAAGTTGTAGCAGTGAAGAAGTTAATGAAGAATGAAAAGGAAGAAGAAGAGAGGGGTAGTGATTTCTTGTCAGAACTTGGTATTATTACTCACATTAATCACCCAAATGCAGCTCACTTAATTGGATTCAGCATCGATGGAGGCTTGCACTTAGTCCTTCGGTTTTCCCCTCATGGCAGCCTTTCTTCTGTACTTTTTGGTACCTATGCCAATCTCTCCATTGCTATTCATCACAAAATTCACAATGTGTTCTAGCAGGATCAGGGGAAAACAAAGCAGAAGATTGAATCTAAAATGGCTGAAATAACTGTTCTTGCTTAGTCTGGTAAAATATACTTTCAGGTCAACCATTAGATAATCCATTGGATTAATGAGGAAATGTTAACTGCACTGCAGGATCAGCAGAGACTCTGGATTGGAAGACAAGGTTTAAGGTGGCTCTGGGGATAGCAGACGGATTGAAATATCTGCATCACGACTGCCCGAGGCGCATTATACACAGAGATATCAAAGCATCCAACATATTGCTCACCGAAGATTACGAAGCTCAGGTACTTATCCATGCAGTAGTGATAATGAACTTTATTTGATTTGAGTGACACCAATCTCCTGACTTCTTCTACTCATTGCAGATTTCGGATTTTGGTCTGGCAAAGTGGCTTCCAGAAAATTGGCCACACCATGTCGTCCATCCCATCGAAGGAACATTCGGGTAAATGGCATGCAGCTTTTTGGCCGCCTTCATTTGATTTTGTTATTAGCATTGAAAATATCCGTAAACTCAAGTCAAATTGAGGCTTACGTGTGTGAAAATTGCCTACAGCTATTTAGCTCCAGAGTATTTTATGCATGGAATTGTTGATGAAAAGACTGATGTATTTGCATTCGGAGTTCTATTATTGGAGATATTAACAGGTCGTCGTGCAGTCGATTCATCCAGACAAAGCCTTGCAATATGGGTAACATCTTCTGCACCTAAAGTTCATCAAATCCGCAAAAGAGTTTCAAAACATTCTTATTTGATCCAGAAAGATTATGAAATTATTTTTCTGTTTTTATTTACAGGCAAAACCGCTTCTGGATTCAAATAAAGTAAAGGAATTGGTAGATCCTCGACTTGGAGACAATTATGATCTGGCTGAAATGAAACGTGCTATGTTAACAGCTTCCATGTGCATTAGCCACTTAGCTACCATGCGTCCAAGCATGATAAGGGTAGGGAAACTATGAAACAATTTCTGCAACATTTCCTTTTTTATATTTTTGGTACCTTGTATAAATCCTTTCATTTTTCCATCCGAACTTCATGCTGTAAACCGCGAATGGTTCGCCATTTTTCCAGGTCGTGCAGCTGCTGAAGAACGAAGATCATGGTCCCATAGAGTGCCAGCAGAAGTCTTGTGGAGGAAAAGCAGCAATCACAGACGACCGTGACTTGCAAGCCTACACTCGAACCAGCTACCTAAACGATATGAATCGTCATATGCAGCTGGTTATGGAGTAATTTGAATGCCTGGTGTTGCTGCCGCTGCTTTTTGTTAGCTGTTTTGTGTGACAATGGGGAAATGAATTGGATTTGTCTTTTCTTCAGGATCTTCAGCTTTTCAACAACTTGAGGAAATCCCGAAAATCAGATGCCATGGGATCAAAACATTGTACTGAAATTTACATATCCGAAGAAATCCTTTCCCTTTTTTTTTTTAATAAAAAAAAGTTCTGATTTATAAAGCCAAGTTAAACATTCAGAAGAAAGAAATTTTCAGAAAACCTCAAACCTTCATTTGTCTACATATCAAAATTTCCTAATATAAAAAACGTTTGAGAATTTTAAATTCCAGTCCTGAACACTCTCACTGACTTCCTACGTATACATGTTAATATTAAAGGATTACTATTTTTTTTTTTAAAATTTCAAGTTTTAATACTTTTATAATACTAGAAACAAGCAATGTTCCGTATAATATCTCTTTTAAGTGAATTATAATTTAGAAATTAAATATTTAGATTTGAACGAGTGTTAGATACGGATATATATTTAATAATGATATATTTAATTTTTTAAAAAAAATTTCGTATGCTTAAGAGATTAAACACTTATACTCACCAAATATTATATCTAATATAAACATGTTACACGAATACTTTAAAAATAATAATAATAAAAAGAACTCAATTAACGTAAATTGCAGACAAACGAAAAGGGTACAAATAGTAAATAATCGAAAGGGGGCAGAAAAGTTGGAAACTATGCAATTTCAGCTGCTTTTACCCTCGTCCTTTTCAGACTTGTCATTTCTTTTGGTCCCCATTTTTTTTTCTTTTGTCTTCACCTTGCTTGAAATAAAAAGTTTATTAATTAATTAATATATGTTCAAAGAACAAGAATTATTAATTAATCACCCCAATACTTCTTAGCTTACCTGCTCTTAAGTCTAGATAATGAGGTCCATTTTTCTTTTTCCTATAGAGAGTTACCTAACTACTCCGTTTAATTTGGACTTAATCAGGCCCAAAACCAAACACCCAAATCTTCAGTGAAATCTTTTTGAGTCTTCCATTTAGAAGCTCTGACCGGTTGAATCAAATAAATCCAATTCCATTAAGATTATCTAATCGATTGAACCAAATTATACTTTGTTAGATCAGAGATTAAACCGGTGAAATTTGAGTCTTGGAATTAGACTGGTCTGATCCATTGAAGCAAAAAATCTTTTGAGTCTTCAAATTAGATCGGTCCGATCTATTGAACCAAATCATACACTGATTCACAATTCAATTTTTGAGCCTTCGACTTAAGCTGGTCCGATTCACAATTCAATTGATTAACTTGACGCTCTGGGTTTTTAAACTGTCCGAACGGTTGAACCAAATCAATGAATCATACACGGATTCACAATTCAATTGATTAAAAACCCAACTTGTCGATTCATTTGATTAAACCTTCCGATCTGAATTTCAAAGGTGAATGGCATTGGCAACTGAGATTTTTTACTTTATCAAATGCATCTTAATCTATTTTGATCGAAGTGTTTGATCTTGATTTGACATTTTCGTTGCCTTCGCTCAGCTCTTTCTTGACCAAAAGCCAGGAGGTGAAGAGCCAATTTAATCCTTTTGATCCCAATTCAAGTGAGAAGAAGGTCATGGGATCACTACGAAACAGCCAATCGTAGAGACAAAACAGCTGAGGAAATAGCAGTGATTGCAGCTTTGAAGAAACATTCAAAAGCTTTTTCGCAAGAAAATGGAATGGATTTTTTGCCCGTTTCAGCACGTCTCATCTTTAACATTTTGATGATAAGATAAAACTTTACAAAATCGAGCTTTTCCTAATTTCCACACTAGATCATGGTTGTGATGGTCAGATTATGGGGTCAGCCATGCCGGCCTCTTGCTACTACTCATGTTAGCTGAAATTGCAAACTATTCCCTTGTTAAAAACACTGCTTCGTTGTCATCTTAGTAAGACTGGTGAGGCCATAAGAAAAACTCAGCTGCCGGCTGTGACATTAAAGTCATCGTGTTTGCCATTGTCGAGGAAGAACCTGGTGGATCGGAGATGCCGATGTTGGCAGTACTCTGAAGGTGGTGGTAGAGGTTCTGCTGATAAAATGGAGCTGCATCGAAAGGAATTCCGCAAGGAATTGCTGATGTTGGCAGCTGAACGGGGCCGAAGCTTATGTTGTTGTTGCTGTTGGAGCTGCACTGGGGTTGTTGCTCATGGTTTACTATTGGTTTTTGCTCCGATTCGAGTGAAAGCTTTAGCCGCTTCGCAGCGCCACCAATGGGAAGAGAACTCTTGGCAATGGCTTCGACATCATACCGGTTCATCTCAAAGTTGGTTACCGCATTCACACCCCTAAACTTGATGGCTGCAATGTCATAGGCCTCGGCTGCCTCCTCTTCGGTAGCTGTAACCAATACCATACATAAGTTGATTATTATCGGTTCCAACAATAGCCTTCTCAACATAATTTCTACAATACAGTAACTATAACAGTATATGTAAGGTGTCAAGAGGGTAAGAGGGTAAGTATGTCACAGCTTTACCGAAGGTCCCTAGATAAAGGTCCTTGTTTCCAGCAACACGACCTATCCTTGCTTGCCATCGACCCTGTTGGTGATGCCTGCAAAATAAAGGTGACAAGCTCATGCATCGACCATCAAGTTATAATTCAGACAGTGAATAATTCAAATCCGATGCAAAAATGTTCTAACCTCGTGACACCTCTGTAAATTGATGCTCCCCTCGAAAATCCACTGCTCTTTCTATTAAATATCAATCAGGGCAGATGAAAGATTAACCTACTGAAATTAACCAAAAGATGAAAAAGCCAAACCGATTAAGAATACAATGCTTACCTCCTTAAAGATGCAATAAACTCTTGCTTGGTCACATGTTTCATCTCCTCCAACTCTTTCGAATAATTTGAAATCTAAACGATGCGAAACAATAATCAGTTAATGCTTTAGGGCATGTAAAATGTCATGCAGAAACAAAAAAGGGCCATTAAATTGAGTAGCTTAAGTTACAAGAATTGTTCATATATATATATATGCATAAAACTCCAACCGGGAAGTTGGTGGTTGCTGCAGGACCCCAGTATTTTAAAGCTGCCAAATCATAAGCCCTAGCTGCCTTTTCTTCTTTATCATAGCCACCTGAGAAGAATTATAAGTTACATTTTAAGCCTACTTGCAAAGTTATATTTAATATAACAAAAATAAGAAACTGTAGGAGTTTTCTTACCCAAGTACACTGCAGAAAACAATAGATTCGACCATCGAATTGTCATATATCAGCCCGGACATCATCGATCCCACATTTTCATGCAACAAGTAAAGCAAAGATTGTCAATATCAAGTAATAATATTGGTAAAAATTTTCCACTAGTAGCCATATATATACGCGATGTAATACCAAAATATAACAGGATTCATTCATGAACTTTGGTTGGCATGTGATTTGGTTAAAGCAAAACTTTTCTTTTGTTCTTTTAACCCATCCTAGGATATATATATATATATATATATGTCTGTGTATATATACATTCTTTAATCTTGCACTGCACTATTATGTTGCCCTCAATTTAACTCGAAATCTAAAACAACCCACAATGTACACCAAGTCATTGACCCTTTGGGGGTAACTTTAACCCATTCTAAACTACATCTATTGTTATCTCTTTTTTATATAAAAATATTAAAACAATATTAGCCATAAAAATGGTTTAAATTCACAAAAAGGTCATATATTAAAAACACACATTACGGTGGCTAGATTTGTGAGCTTAAGTGTGAATCAGAAGATAGCCCACATTACCAGCCTTTCGCAAGAAACACTGTCAACGAGTTTAGGCAATAATACTGGGGGTTCTTACACATACTTTTTATCTTTAAATCTTTTTATATGGTATAATATAAAATCAAGTGGGTGCTTCGGTCAAAGCTAGACCATCTCTCTTTCAGACTCTGCGGTGGGCTACTGTCTGGCTTTGACAGCCAAAAAAGCAAAACCAAAACTCAGTGAAGAGAATCAGATTGTTTGTTTTCAGAGTTTCAGACTTTCAGTCAAGTCTAAATAAGCCCTAAGCCTGAGCCAGTGATGGGTGTGGGTCGCGTCAAACAGGGCACTCAGTAGTAGAGAAGGGGTAAAAGTAAGATAAATTAGCTAAATGGCGGCACATCTGATCAAATCAATCAGAGTTTTAGCAAAAAAAATTAAAACAGAAAAGAGTTTTGTAGGAAATAAAAGTACTACTTGTACGCGATGTGTGAACATTAGTCATTC
This sequence comes from Adansonia digitata, assembly GCA_029448705.1. NCBI lineage: Eukaryota > Viridiplantae > Streptophyta > Magnoliopsida > Malvales > Malvaceae > Adansonia > Adansonia digitata. The sequence continues at coordinate 15,017,542 of JAQSVH010000003.1, forward strand.
AATCATCGAAAAAGACCCATGCCAAATGCCCACTTTGTCCATTATTACTGCCACCATTTGAATGCATGCAAGCTTCTTTTCAATGTCACGCCGTATCTATCTATCGTCATCTTCAAAAAATATTCTTAAATATTTACTTTTGCTTTTCATTTCTGAATCCATGGTTGTCATAGTTTAGAACAACGTGAGAAAGTGAAAGAGATATAGAGAAAAAAATAGAGAACCTTGACGCCCTTTCCTGGCTTGACCCTCTCTCCGACAGCTGTTATCCCACAGATGAGCTTCGTATCTGCCTGTCCATCTATGTCTGGCATTTTTTAAGAAGAAATTACGTTAATGAAATAAATAACCTCAAAAAAATTATATAAAGCTTCGAAAAAGAAAGAGGAAGACGGGATTAATGGAATGTTTTTAACCTGGTGACACCTCTGTAAATTGAAGTTCGCTGACCGAAAGTATCAGCGATCTTCTTTGAGCAATCTGAGTCAACTGAAACAATGGCCTTGTTATTCGTATAATTGTTGTTTTCGCAACTTTGATTAACCCCGAGTGACAAGGCACCGGCTGTTGGACAATGGGAGAAGGCCAGCTTGGTACCAGACGACTCGATCGAGTGACCAGAAAGCTCCATGGCGGTCAACTGAGTCCGACCCATTGAGGCTGAGTCATCAACTTCCGATCCCGAGTTGGTCGAAAACGCTTGAAACCCAGGAATTGCCTTGATATCTTGGTGCTCATTAAAGTAAGCAGCAGGGCCGGTGTGATCATAGATTTGGGTTAAAGATGAGTCTTGGGTTTCGGTTTGGCTATCTGAATATCGAACAATAGATGAGGAGTCTCCAAGGAAGTCTTCAAGCTTCGGTGCTTGATGATGGTGGAAGCTAGTGAGAATGGGAGATTCATCAACCATGGCTGTGGTTTGAGTATCTTTGCTTTGGTTATCATCTCCTTCTGGAAAAAACACTTGATGTTTGGGATTTGTCCAGTCTTAAGAAAAAATGCAGATAAACGAGTCAATTCAGTAGTTCTCACATGCTTCCAATCCATAACATTTCATTAGTTACCAAACATAAACAAGATAAAAAAATTTTCTGGGTTTTTTCCTTTTTTTTCTTGTATATAACAGTAAGGTTTTCAAGTCGGTTTATTCAAGTAACCAGCTAGAAAAATAACTTGATGATACACCATATCACGTTAACTTATTTCATTTTAACAGCCCAAAGAAAGATAGGACTAGAAAAATCCATGGTATCTCTCGTATTTTCTTGGCAACCAAACATTAGCCATGAAAAAAGAAAAAGGTTTACCATTAGCATAGTAGTTATCGATCAGGTAATGAGGAGAAGCAGCAGCAGCAGCAGAGGATCCTTCATATGACAGAAACTGCGGCTCAGATGATGACCTCAACATCTCCATTGGAGATAGTGAAAATGAAAGCCAGTTACTCGCTGTCGCTGGTGCCATTTTAATAGTCTTAAATATATATGTATATATATGTCTATATATCTATACTATTACAATGCAAGTCTATAAAACCTTCAAAAACTTTTTTCTTTTCTCTTAAAATGACACTAAAAACCAAAGCTATTATCTTCAGAAAACAAACAAAAAATTAGCTCAGAAACCTTTTTAACCTCAAAATCATACCCCCCTTACAAAAACTGATCATATACCTTGATCGTTACTTAAAACTGCCCCCACCCACTTAAGGTAAGAAACAACTACGATAATCACGAAGCTTAAAAAGAACAAAAAGTCGAAAATCTCTTTTGTTAAACTTAAAAAAAGACTTAAATGCATGCAAACCGATCTGGTTTTTCTTTGAAGAACCTAAATTTACTTCTTTTTAAGAAGGAAAAAAGAAAAAGGAACTGTTTGATATTGTTTTTTGCCCTTTTGCTTAAGAGAGAAAGGGGAACTAGAGAAAAAGGATAAGAGAGAGATGGTCTTGGGGTTTTAAAGGGAACTATTGAGCAGTTTCACCTGCCAACCGGCGTAAAACCAGAGAAGCCCACATTCAAAGAGAGTTGTTTTTCTTTTTTTTTTTAAGGATCGTTGAAAATAATAAGAAAATGCGGGGTGGGGGGGGGAGCGGAGATGGGTGACTTTTTTAGCACTGCGCGGTGAAGAAAAATTGTCTGAAACAACGTCGCGAAAGATCCGGGCTAGGTGTAAAATGGATTGGAATTTCTTGGTGTCATTGTTGTGCTTTTTTTTCCTTTTGGGGTATTATTATAAAGTAATTTTATTTTAACAGTGTACTAATTAATTAATTAATAAAGCAAAATGAGGTGTTTTGTTTAATACTTTGTTTGTCGATTTTACACACTTGTCCTACATGCAGCTTTGCTTTCAAACCTTTTACCACCATTGGCTGTTTCTGAAGGGGTCGGTTAGCTTCTGTATTGGATCCGGTTTATGTTTTGTGTCGGGATTCATATTAGAAATGTTCAATCAGTACAACAATTGGGTAATCTGAAACTTCGGTTCAAATTAAATAAAAATTTATTTTAAAATTTAATTTGAAAATTTTTATTTGGATAAATTTTTTTAAATTATTATTTAATTAATAAAAATATTTTATTTAAATTTAATTATAAAATATAAAAATATTTTTTTAATATTTTATAGTTTAACAGTAAAATGAGCTTATATGTTAGGCCAAATTTTGGTAAAAGATTCGAAAAAAAATCGAGTTGCAACTTAGTTCAATATATTCATCTTTCAAGTTATTTAAGTTTAATTAGAAAAAAAAACTCGAATATAATTTGATAGTAAAAAATCTCAATTTAAACTTAAATTTAAATAAAAATAAACAGTTTAAAGTTAAACATTATAATCAAATTTACTTTTTATTAATTAAATAAACTAATCAAAAAAACTTGAATAGCTCAAATTCACATTTAAAGAATAAATTTAGAGTCATAAAATGCACGATGAATTCAAACTTAAAAATTATTACTTAAATTTAGTTTAATTCGATTATACCCTCTTGGAGATAACCTTCTTAATAACAAGCTTTACTCTATATCTTAAATCATTGTTGACTAAGGCTGTGTTTGAATTCTGCCACGAAGCAAATTTGGGGGGTTTACCCCCAAACGTGCTGTCTCTCCAGTGAATTGTTAAACGCGCGCACTGTCCCTCCAGTTTACCCCTTGGAAGGGTAAGGGTCTAGTGGCATTCATTGAACCCTCAAAAAGGGTAAATTTTTGTTTTTTAAATTATTTTATATTTTATTTAAAATTTTGAATTATTTATTTAATATAATAAATAAATTTATATATTTATAAAAAATTAATTAAATATTTGAATAAATATATCAAATAATATATTAAAATTTTAAATATTATTAAAATATATAAAAATAATTTATCTATACATTTTTATATTATTTTTATTTTAATCTTACTGCTATCGTTATTTTTAAATTCAAACATATATCTTATAAAAAAATTTAATTTTACTGTTATGATAAATAATTTTATTACTATTATTATTTTTAACTTTATCAGAGTAGATCTCTAACTCAGATAGGTTCTAAGGCCTAATCTTAGTAAAAAGGCTATTATTATATTGTTATTATATATAGAGTTTCACTCGATTGATAAATTCAGTATTTTATCATCATAGGCGATCGACCGATAAATTCGTGTATCATGTATCATAGTTCCAATTCGATCTGGATAACCTTTTTCTAGTGAATAATAGCTTAAAATCCATCAATATTATTGTGTAAAATATATTCCCATGAGCAAAGATTAAAAATTCAGGTCAGAAATT
>JAQSVH010000003.1:15028130-15063762 GCA_029448705.1 Adansonia digitata
TATTATTATTATTATTATATTTTTCTTCTTAAATATCCAAAGCAGCTTGGAAGCATTTCATACACAGCACAGACTTTGATCTTAAGTTTCCATTGAATTTTTAAAAGGCATAGTTTTTACCATTGACCCTGCTTGTTACATGCATTTGTATTAGGAATTTGTACGCTCTACATCAAACATTGGATCTTAAGTTTGATTTTAATATCATTTTATGTTGGTTTGGCCGTTTGGGGAGAATTAGATATATAATAATTATATATTCGTATCGAATTTATATTATTTTTTATCATAATAATATTTAAAATATTACATATATAATTTTATAAATTAATAATTTATATTATATAAATTTTAATACGTTCATATATATATATATATAGGATTACATCTTCTATCATAGTTTAATTAATTCTTGTCAAATCACTTTTATATCATGAATAAAAATTACGAGCTGTATGCTTGGCTTTGAATAGTAACAATAGTTTGAGTTGATAACGAAAAATAAAAATAAAAAGAAGGAAAGAAACTGCATGTAGTGCAAAACGTAAACTTTAAACGTAAATTCATTCTTCAAATATATGTTTTATTAAACATAGATTTTACATTTAACTTTGTTGATAAATTTATATTTTTTATATTTTTTTCGTATCATATAATATTTTAATTATGTTTATTTCAAAATTCACTAAATATTTGTTTTATTAAAACATAGACTTTAAAACTTAACTTTATTAACAACAAATTACGTCTTTTCTAAAATCCTACTCCAACTTCCGGGGAAAAAAAAAGTGTTGGGGGAAATGATATTACTGGACAGTGCCAGTCCATATTAGAAATGTTGAAACAAGGTCTAAGGCCTAAGATTGAAGTGGGCTTTGTTTAATTAATTAATTCAAATTTCTGAGTTTCGAGCTTTCGAAAACCTTTGGCCCAACTCTAAATATATGTGCCCCCGCATTCAAACAAAGTCGTTAATTGGGCTACCTTGAGTGCCCACAAAAGGAACGGGTAGAAAATAAGTGGAGGTGCGGGGAATCGAACCCCGTGCCTCTCGCATGCGAAGCGAGCGCTCTACCATATGAGCTACACCCCCTTTGGCCTATCGTGGCCATATATTAAACTTACGAGTAAAAATCATTTGCTTTTGTTTTTGCCCTTTTTGAAGGACATTTTGAGATCAAATTTTCACACACACATATATATATATATATCCTTTTCTACAAGAACAGATTCTTTTTTGTTAATTTCTATGTATCGATTTTTTTTTATAATTTGATGAATATATAAAAAAGATTATGCTTTAAAAAGACAGTGCATTATATTGGAAACTATTGTAACACGTAGGAATAAATAAAAAATTTAGGTTTTACTAACTTATTAATTTACTGATATTCTCACAATTCCTTATATATATATATATATATATTTTAAATATAGTGTCCTCTCATCCATTACAAGGCATGATTGTTAATGCTATGTTTTTGAAAATAATAAAATACTATAAATAGAAAGATACTTTTGAAATAATAATAACTCTTTTAATTTTTAAATTTAGCACTTAAAATCTATATCTAAAATCTAAGTTCATAAATGAATTCCATAAATTCAGACTTTTTTTTTTAAATAATAGTTTGTAAAAAATTTTATCATTTCGTAAAGTAATCAAAAGACGTTACATCTAATAATATTATCTTAATACAAATATAGCAAATGATAGTGTCATGCATGACAGCAACACGCTTTCAAAAGTGTCAACAAAATTGACTTAATGCAAATTACATATTTTGTATTTAACAAAATCAAAGCTAAGTTGAAAATTATTAGCTTGTCTGTTACTCAAAGTAGGAAGAGGAGGAATTTTACTCCTATAGTATTTGTTTTTTTCATAAATCATGCATGCATTTCATTTGCCTAAGGAGCTGATTATTTAAGTCTGTTTTGATATTTGAATGAATTTAAATATAAATATTAAGTTTAAAACTAAATTTTGAATATAAATATGAAGTTTGAAAATAAATTTGACAAAAAATATACTTATTTGAAAATGAATCAATCTTGAATATAACGTATTTTACCTATATCCAGACCTATATATATATATATATTGAAGGAATTGGTTGTCTTCGAGAGGGTTCAATACTGTTTAAGATGGGACAATTCTTCTTCAGAAGAAATTGATTTGTGTAAAATTTACACAGATTTGTGTATTTATACGATATTATTATACAATTGAACCGAGTTTTGATATAAAATTCTACCAACTTGACAGCTACATTGTTCCTTAATGCCCTTGGTTTGAACCCAACCCTTAAATGTCTGCCAATAAATCTTTGCATCACCAACAATTACACGATTTATTAATAAAATACTGGATTCTTAATTTTAATCTTCAAAATCAAATTTTGATAATCTCAATTATAAATAATAAAAAAAAAACCCCTTTGGGTCTTATTAATTTTTAGTAGCTGTCCTTCTCATTTCAATTGATAAATCAATTTTTTATTCTTATTTAGATTCCAATTAACAGATGTTTAAGATATTGATTAAGTGTAATTAAAATACTTTTAAAAAAAATAAATTATATTTGATACAATATTTTCATAAAAATTTTCTTTTGTTTATCATCATCAAGATTGACGAAAGTAATATTCCAAAAAAATACGCCATAGAAAAATTCAGAAGTCCAAAAATCAAAACCCAATTGGACATTTTTGCTCATAAATCCATACAAGAAAGTCCAAAGTGGCCGTCCTACAACTCGCTCAGGGCACCCAAGGCTAAGGCTATTCCTCTAAAGGCAAAGGAGTCCCCGCCCGGTTCTTTCCTTTGTTTGGCAACGTCTATGTTCCCAACAAACCGTTGACAAAAACGAAGAAAAAAAAAAAAAGGATTATGTTCTTTTCCTTCCATTTCATCCCATGAATTTTCACATTAATCCTTTAACAACCCTTTGGAGCCATATTAACCATGGATGTTCATAGCCTTGATTAAGGGATTAGGATTTTCTTTCCTCCCAAAACCGTACTGTTTTAAGCCGTGAATCAACAGAGATTACCAATGGAAACTCAAGTGGAGAAAGTTTATGTAGCAGTTGGAAATGATATACGAGATGGGTATAAGACCTTGGCTTGGACACTTCGAAAATGGAGTTGTCAACCAATCTCCATAGTCCTCCTTCATGTTACTTACAACATTTCCAAGGACTTTGTTTACACCCCATGTAAGTTTCAAAACTTTCAAAAGAATCAAACACTTAAAGATTTCGATTTCTGCTTCTTCATTTTTTATCAGAAATTCAGACATATCATCTTCATTTTCATCTTTTATATATAATCAGTTGGAAAGCTTCCGGCGAGCACGGTGAGCGAACAGAAGCTGGAAATTTTGAGGAAGTATGAGCAAGAAAAGACTGACAAGTTACTGTCCAAGTATATAGCTTTCTGTGGCAAGGTTTTGATTCATTTGTTGCTTATTAATACGGTGGTTGATGAGATTATAGTTTCATATTGGTGTAGTTTTTAGAGTTTCTCCTAAGTGTGTGTGTGTGTGTGTTGTTCATAGGTGAAAGCTGAGATTTTGAAAGTTGAGAAATATGATGAACCTATCCAAAAGCTCATAGTAGATTTGATGTCAGGACTCAGAATTGGCAAACTTGTCATCGGAATGACATTCATGAAAGCCTCATCATGGTATTGGAAAATTTCTTCTTTTTTTTCTACACGGATTTTAAACCTATATTACTCGGAAGGGGTATGTATCCTGCTGTTTTATTTATAAATTTTTTCATATATTTAGAGGGTTTTTGAGGATCATATCTGCATATATGTTTTAAACACGGTGTCAAAAAAAAGTAATTCAAAGAAAATGAAGAGCAAAAACAACACAGGTTTAAACTACATTAAAGAAATGTTTTTTTTTCTCTTTTTAATGATCCACATCAATTTCTTCCTCCACAGGAGATCAAAGAGTGCAATAAGTGGATCGTTCTATGTTCATCGGTACAAACCTGAATTTTGCGAGCTTTACATTATATGTGGGGGGAAATTGGTGATTCTCGAGGGAAATATTGATGAAGGTTTCATGGAGGATGATCAAGGGATCATGGTTGCAAAAATAAGAGAAAAGCCAAGCATTAAGAATTTGTTCGGAAGAATTTTCAGCGAAAGTTCCCCTATCAGACGGCAAAATTGTTCTTTTACTCAATTAACGAACCAGGATTCACCAAAAAATAGGTGGGAGGATGATTTGAAAGAGCTTGAAACCTATTTTCAGCATTTGTTGTCTTTGAATTTGGATGAGGAGATCTCTGAGGAGAGTGATCTGTTAAAAAATAGTCCAATGGAGTCGGACAAACCAGAAGACACAAATTCCGAATTGGTGAGATAAGATCATTATTGTCAATACTTTATTCAAAATTTGTGATGATAATGTTGCCGCAGTTTGAAATCTTTTTGTCTTATGCCTAACTAACCCTGTTTTGCCAAATAATATCTATTGATTTTTCTATCTTATCTATGTTCATTTCTTTTGACTCTAGAGGCAAATGACAGTGAAAGGATGGTTAACGACGTTTGGTCCCCTTGTCTGGTTTTGAATCTCCTGACATGTACCTAATTCTACAATTATTGAGTGTCCATCATTCCATTCGCATGCCAATTTTTACACAATAAAAAGTCGTTACTCAAGGACAAGGAAAGGGGTTGCAAAGATTAAAATTTGAACTCCAGACTTAATAAATATTATCTCTTACGAGTGACTGCATGAATCAACCGAACTAAGTCAGTTTATTTCCATGCCATTTTTCATTGCATCCGAGACACTGATTTTCTGACAGTTATGTTAATATTTAATGAGACAAAAGCTTTTGTCCCATTGTCAGAATGATACAGAAAAAATTGAAGCTGTGCAACTTAAGATAGATGAAGCTCATGAGACCATTCATTTGAAGAGGAAAGAAGCGAAGGCAAATTCTGAAAGACATGCAAAAGCTGAATGGGCTATAGTTTTATGCAATACCAGGGTATTTTCAAGCTCTTGATTACTACACACAAAATTGTTTTGATTTCTTTCAAATTTTGCTTTTGGGTGCCTTAAATTCATTCATGTTCTTTTAGGCTGAGGAGCTCGAAACTCTGATAAAAGAGGAGGTCACACAGCGGTTAGAGATAAAGAACATATTGGACACTGAAAAAGAGCAACTTCATGAAGTTATAAGAGATATTGAAGAGAGCAAACATAGGCTTAATTCACTTAAGGAACTCCAAGCTGAACTATCAAACAAAATGCAGATTTCAAGTAATGCAAGAGCAAATGCTGAAGCTCAGTTAGAAAAAGCCGTAGTTACAAGAGCCGAGATGGTAAGGGAAATCGAGAAGTTGAGACGACAAAGGGATGTGTTTCAACGTAGAATAGAGTTTTGTAGAGAAAAAGATGCACTTGGAATGGTTGCGAGATTGAACGAGTTAAATTGTGGTTATAGAGAGTACACAGCAGAGGATATCAGATTGGCAACCGATGGCTTTTCAGAACGTTTGAGATTAAAATCAGGAGGCGATTGGTCAAATGTTTATCGGGGACGAATCAATCATTCAACGGTTGCAATCAAGATGCTCAATTCTGTTAGCGGATTGTCTCAACAAGATTTTCAAGCTAAGGTATGACTTCTTCTGGCTTTAGTTATATTAGGTTAGTCTAATTGAATTGATAGTTACGTCTATATTATCCTGATTCAAGATAAATATCGAATACGGATATACTTATCTAGAAGACATAGAATCTCGTTACTTCCCGAAAAAGCACTAATTGGAAAATCATACCTAGTCTAATAAAATTGTGTCATATTCATAGGTGAGGCTTCTTAACGACATACGACATCCACATTTGGTTGCCGTGATGGGATTCAGCTCGGAGCTGACATGCATAATCTATGAATACATGCATAATGGTAGCTTGGGAGACATTTTATTTACCACCCAAAGAAACTGTAGGAGAACAAACAGAAACCGGGTCCTTGGGTGGTACGATCGGATCCGAATAGCCTCTGAGGTTAGTTCAGGCTTGGGTTTCCTGCACTCGAGTAGGCCCAGGCCCATAGTTCACGGTCAACTGACTGCATCCAACGTCCTCCTGGACCGCAACCTTGTTGCAAAGATAAGTGGCTATGGCTTGACTCAGCACCATGATCACTATGATCTGCGATCAGACATCCGGGCTTTTGGGGTTCTATTGATGCATATGTTAACAGGTAGGAACTGGGCGGGGCTGATCGAAGATGCGATGACGGTCGACCAGGCGGCCCTTGTTCAGGTTTTGGATGACAAGGCAGGGAAATGGCCTTTGGAATTGGCAGTAGAACTTGCGGGATTATCCATGAAATGCATGTCTGTTAACCGCGGGTTTGACACAGATTTGCAGATTGCAACTGTTATGGAAGAATTAGATGAGCTGAAAAAGAAAGCTGAAGACATGGTGGCCGTGGGAGGATTTGAAGTGGTGGGCAATGTAGAAGAGTCAAGCGATGTACCAGGTGTTTTCCTGTGCCCTATATTCCAGGTTAGCAACAAATTATATTGCTCCGACTCTTCATTCAGAATTCCTGTCCAGCACCCGTATCTGACATAATTCCAAACATGAGTATAAAAATATAAGACTCCAAAAACCCTTCAGATGTTAGAAAAAAAAAATGAAATATATCAGTGTTTGACACTGTTTTAGTAACATGTCTCAAATGTCAAATCCCTCAAAAATTCTTTTTCATTACCAAGATATTTTGGTGATGCTCTTTTACATGTTTGAGCTGTATTTGTGGGGGTGCAGGAAGTGATGAAAAATCCACATGTAGCAGCCGATGGTTTTTCATATGAATTGGAAGCTATAGAGGAATGGTTAAAGATAGGGCATGACACTTCCCCAATGACAAATTTGAGTCTTAAGCACAAGTTCCTGACCCCAAATCACACCCTTCGTTCCCTCATCCAAGAATGGCAGAATAAGGGATCAAATTTGCCTTGTTGAAGAAGTATAGACATTTCCTTCTGCAGATTTTAAAGGTTTCATATTCGGGTTTCCTCATTTGTTATTGCTTTGCCTATGACCCTAAACCCAAGACATATATGTAACATCATTGTAAACAGAAACTAGGGCTTAACAAAGCAAAATCTAAGCTAACATATTAGTAAAGCCGTTGAACTCTTTTACTTTAAGCATTATACGTTTATTATATTCAAATTAGCCCTTCTCCTCTGATTTATACCCCAAATAAGCTTTTATTTCAATTAAAAAGTTGATTTATACTAGAGGTTTATTCAGCTATGAATTAAAGATTAGGAGACTTATTTGAGTACAAATTAAAAATTTAGGGCTTATTTGGGATTTTGGGTTTTCAACTGTGAAATTACCATTTTGTGAAAGACCTACCTTTGGCTTGGCTGCCGTAGTTGCCCACAACAATCCATTTTATCACTACTTTCCCAGACAACTGCTAGCAATCTGGCTTAACTGAGGCAAGAGCAGGGCTTCTGTTATGTAAAACAAAATTAAAATTGATGCAAAGAATAATGACAGATAGCAGCATGTCAATTGCATGTTAATCAAAGGTCAATCCGAAACTCAAAACCAGAAAATATAGAGTGAATTCGTGATTTGTGATCATATTTGATGCCTCCACTTTAATTGCAGAGAACATTAGACCATAGCAACTTAGGCTGAAAACTACAGAAAGCCTCCTTGAAACAATCGAAAGTTCAAGACATAACCAGTGCCTTATTGTTTAGGACTATGATAACCTATGTTATCCCTTTACTAAAGTACCTGTGTCCAACACCAATGTTAGATACATATTCAAAAATGGGTAAGGGGGGAGGATCCTCCATATATATCCAAAAATTAGAAAAATATGAGCATATCCGACACTTTCCCTTGAGTTTGAGCAACACAGATGGTAGGTCTCACTCATTGATGTTGAGTCAATGTAATGGAAAATGCTTATTGATTGACATAGCAAAATAAGCATTCACAGAACTTGCATGTATTAATAGCTTTCCTTTTTACCATTTTCCTAGCATGTAGTCCAATCATGGTTATTCCAATCAATACATATTATAGGAAGTAATTCTTCCAAGTTTCCAGCACAAGTCATCAAAGGCAAAATAAATACTGTGATCATATTTGCTCATGACAATACGATCATTACCTCTCAAAGAATGCCTGGGTATCTATTAGGGTATGATTCGAACTGACATTCCATCACCGCATTAAACTATTAAACAAGCCATTTCTAAAGCTTAGTGCTATCTGAAGTGGTAATTTCATGGGCTGATTAAAATGCCCCCAAAGACAAGCAAGTCCTAGAAACTTATGTCATCAAAGCCTATCCTCTATGTTCTCTTGACAACACTCGCATATTCAGTCAGGACGCTTCTTCCTTGACATATAGCTGCCAAAAGTCACCCACAAAGAATAAAGATTGGTAAAGTTAGATACCTCCATCTAAATCATATATAGTGTAAGAGGAGGATTGATCTAGATAACTTCTACTGCAGGAGCTAGTTGCTTGTTTGCATCATATCTATATAGACTACAACACTAGCATTCAAAGCTTACAACAAGCAACTTTTCCATCCTCTTTCCATATTATTTCTTTGTGCATATGAGAAGCATATCATCTGTTCGTGTGAATTGTTTCTTTCACATTCCATCAACTAATGCTTAGCTCTTCACATTTCAACACAATATGACACTACCTTAATTCTATTCAAAGAAAAAAAAACTTACAAATAATCTACTTGCCTGATAAAGAAGTCGCCTTCTTGCAATTATACTAAGATCTTTGCCATGTAACCCTTATGCCTTCAACGACTCCCCCTTCATCTTGATACAACCTGAAACTAAACTGCAATAAACACTGCAATTATACTGAGATCTTCGCCATGTAACTTTTATTCCTTCAACGACTCCGTTCAACGTAATACAATCTGAAACTAAAATGGAACAAACACCTTGCCATGCTTGCCACTCTCACTTTCTCTTTTTTTTTTTTTTTTCCTTCTCACTTTGCTAATGCCTAATGTTCACATAATCCAAGAATATGACTTAGCCCTCCACTGCCGGAAACTTCCATAAAAGGCTTCTAAAATCAATATCACTTAAAAAATAAAATGAGATTAAAAAGGATTAATCTTCTAAAACTCACACAACTAAGCAACTCCAATGACTATTATACCAAGATCTTTGCCGTGTCGTTCTTATGCTTTCAGCGACTCCATTCAACTCAATACAACCTGAAACTAAAATGAAACAGACACAACGTCAGGCTTACCACTCTCTTTCTCTCTTTTTCTTCTCACTTTGCTAATGCCTAAATGTTCACAATTAAACACGTAATCGAAGAATATGATTAGCTCTCTAATGCCAGAAACTTCCACCTAATATGAGACTTTTCAAATCAATATCAATTAACAAATAAAATGAAATTAAAAAGGATTAATCACAAAAACACCAATTTATAAAACTCACTCAACTAAGCAACTCTGAAGAGTATTCAAATTTAGCAGTTTAATTTTAAAACCTCAATTTAACCAAAAACAAACATAATTAACATCTAAATAAACAATTTAACACAAAAATCAGTAAATTCGCTTATTTTCTATGAAATTCCAACTGATTTTAAACTTAACAAACCCTAATACCACGTAACAGAACCTTTTACATTTCAAATCATATAAAATGTAATTCCTTCTATCTATCAGACATGATAACACAAAAACAACACCAACAAATTCTAAAAGGAGCTATTAACAGAAGGTATTTTGTTAAAATCGCTGATGGAAAAACTCTTTTTATTTAGCAGGAAGCGTTGAGAAGAAGCGCGCCACGTATTCTTGCTGCTCGCGAAACCGTTGCTTAAGATAAGACTCCAGGATCTCCATGACCGAAACGAAACGCTTCATTTCTTCAAGTCGGCGAGTGAGTTCGGCCTCTCGAGCCCTGGCTCGCTCGAGTCGAGCCTCCGTTTCGGCTAGCCGAACTCGGAGCGTATCTACCACCAATGCGTTGTCGTTGCTGGACGGGCGGTTCGGTGAGGGAGATCGTCGTTGGCGACCGTAACACATTTTCTCTTCAGAGAAAAACAAGAACAAAAAAAAATCGGATTTTTTTCGTAGAATTGAAAACGTTTCGGGGGATCTAAGCGTGAAGAATGAGATTGATTTACTCGCAGAGTTAATGCGAGAGAAAGAGGTTACCCCAGCACGTTTGGGATCGACGATTGATGTCTGCTCGATTGATCTAGAGCGTTGGATTGGTATCATTCTTTTGATGGGTCGGGTTAACCGGCCCAAGGTCAACCAACGCAATCCATGATCTGATCTGGGCTGAATGTTAGACATGCTCCCGCTCAAGCTCTAAAGTCCGTCTGACATTTATCAGAATTTAGATAAATATATTAAATTTAAAAAATAAGTTCGGATAAAAAAATTAAATTTAATTAAAAAAGTCGGGTTTTAAGTTTAATTTTCAAAGCTCAATCTCTGCCCGACCCGATCTATTTTACTATTACATTCTATATATTTATTTTATATTTTATGTACTATATAATTTTTATCATATAAACAATATATATAATATTATAGTATAAACTTTAAAAACTAAGTAAAATTAATTATATTTATAAACTCAATAAAAGATCATTATTAAATTAATAAAGATTAAATTTTAAAAAATATATTTTTTAAAAAATAAATTATAAAAAATATAATATGAGTGACATAAATGGGCTTGAATTATTTATTTATAAATATCGGCAGGCTTGGGCAAAATTCGAGGCCCATATCTTCAGGTCAGGCTGAGCTTAGTCAAGTATATTGAATATTAATACCATATTCAAGTCCGGCCCATGAGCAGATCTACTTGGTTGGTGTAAATAAGCATCAAAAGTCTAGAAAGGAGCACATGTGTATGTCGATCTCAAAATAATTATAAATTTATTTTGATTTTCTTATCAGTAAACAAATAATTTTTATTGGTCGAGGATTTTTTACACTTTTATTTATATTTATATTTATATTTATATTATAAATAAAGTTATTAATTAAATTTGTTATCACTTTAACTCCGACTCAATTAATGAAAATATCAAAATTTATAAAATAAAAATAAAATAAAAATAATTATATCTTTTAATATTTAAATAAATATTTTACAAAAAATTATTTAATTATTATTTAATTATCTATTTACTTTTCACTTTTGAAATATTTCAAAGATTGAATTAAAATTTGAAATATCAAAACTGTAGAAATAAAAAAATTTTAAAATCATTAAAGAGTGATTAAATTCATATTTTTTTATATAAATACAAGGATTAATCGAACTATTTGTCTAAAACTTTTTATGGACGAAGCTTGCTATGTCAGCAAAGTCAGAGAACAGAATCAAGTTTTTATTTAATCGAATTATTATTTAATTATCTATAAAGGAGCTTCCTCCTCCGATTTTATTTTATAAAATGAAGGAAAATTTTCTATGAAGAGAATAGAATAAAGTTAAGGCGTTATTGATGGTTAAGTAATCGAGTTAAAGCTTTTTTACAGGTATGATTTAATTTTATTCGTAAAAGTAATTTTCGATATGATTATATAATTTTTTTTTGTAATTATTTTTTATTTTCATTTGTAAAAGTTCATTCATCTTGACTATAATTAATTATACGTAATATTTATTTTAATTTTTATGTTTGATTTTTTAGATAATTCATCTTGAAATCATACAATTTAGTTTGATTGTATTGGTATTTTTGGGTGAAATATTTGGTGTTGTCAATTTTTATTATTAAATATAAATTATTTAGTAATGGTTGAAGTGATTTTTGTTGTAATCAAGTTAAATTTTTATTCACTTGATGATTATAAGGAAGAAGTTGAATTTAACTTTGAAGCGTTTAAATATTTCAAAGGTATGAGAATTTTTTTTATAGAAATTTAGTTTAATTTTTATTTTAAGGCTAGGTAATGATGAATTTAAATGAAAATTTTGTTGTAGGAAAAATTTGGATCGATTTAATGACATCGTCATCATAATCATCATCATCGTTATTTAGATTATAAGAGTATTATCTATCTATAATTAAGGATATTATCAGAGGTACTAAAATTTTGTTAATGATATATTTAAAACAATATAAATTATAAATTTTACAAGTAATATGAGATAGGACTAATACGTGCGTTGGTTGAACGATGGAGGCTTGAGACGCATACATTTTATTTTCTATGCGGTAAATGCATAATCATGCTAGAGGATGTTGCACTTCAACTAAGTCTACCAATTGATGGCAAAGAAGTAACAAAGGGAAGCCTGTTATACTAGGAGGCTTTATTCGAAGAATTGTTAGGTGTGATCCCTCCCGAAAACTTTATTCAGGGCTCAACTATCAAAATGACTTAGTTGATAGGAATGTTCCATTATATCCTTGAACATGCAACTGAACGATAACTAGAATCTGCTACTTAAGCATATATTTTATGCATCATTAGTGGAATGTTAATGCCCGATAAATTTGAAAATCGGGTACATTTGATGTATCTTCCACTTTTGACAATTTTGAATGAAGTAAGAAAGTATAGTTGAGGTTCTGCATGTTTAGGGTTCTTGTATAGGAAACTCTAATGTGTAATAATTGGGGCGACACATGACTTAGGTGGCTGTTTGATGCTGCTGCAGTCACGGACATGGTACCGGTTTCCATTTTTTGTACCAGCGGTTAGAGAAAATTATGTAATCCCCTAGCTTTAAGGTAATAAATATAAGTATTAAATTTATTCTTGGAGAACTTGCATTTGCATGCGAGTTATTCATACTTTTTATGTATTTGAACAGATGGTGCGGTCCGAAGCAGTTTATTCATAAAACTACGAACGTAGAAAGCATTAGAGTACAACTAGATCCTCATGAAGTTAGCAGCAATATGTCGAATACAGTATACATATTATGCACGTGAAGGTTTTCATGCATTACCTAAGTCTCTGATCACAGATTTTATGGATTCGTATCGATCATATATTAAGCATATCGTAGGTTGTCTAACAATATATCTACGTAAGTTGCTGAGAAAAAATGGCCATGCCTCCTTTGTCTCACCCTCTACAATGGCAAAAGTAATTAGTACTATGTTTCGATTGCCATCTTATGCAACAACTAATAGTAATGTTCCTTTGTATTTTCCATATAAGAATGTACCTTCTACTTGGACTACAGGTTTATAGAAGGGAAAAGCTTCAATACAAGACTTGAATATCCAAAAAAGTTAATAGAAAATACTTATACCTTGCACCATTTGATGTTGTGGTATGTAGGTACAGTTGGTAATTCCACTATTGTGCCAAGAACAAAATGTTGCATTGTATCCAACCATTTTGGGAGATTATTGTATGATTTATCCCAATCTCCATATAGTCCAACAATTGCCTTCTACTTCGCTATCCACGCTTTCCTATAGGAGGTCATGTATCAATAACTATTCCCTATCTCGACAACTAAAACTGAGACGGAAATGGTTAGATTTGCTTGTACTAAGGACAAAATGCATAAACGTATCATGTTGGAATCTATTTTCATGTGATCTTGTGAAATATGCCCAGATGCACAAGTATGAGGCCCATTATACTTTTTAATCTCCCATACTTATGTCTTCTTCAATATATTGCCCTTATACTCTAGTTGCAACCTGCGTCATACATTGTACACTAGCCATGATATTTGATTGATGCTGATTCTATTACTTTGTAATCTACAGAGTTCTTGATATTGTAGTGCTTTATAGTAGAAACCATAGTCTCTTTTGTTACGAATTGCATCCCAACGTAAAGCTCACCACTAAATGGATTCCAGCTTGTCAAAAACTATAATGTTTGAGCATATTATGGAAATTCTGTTACGTGCATTGCATCTAGATCGAGGTGAGCAGATAGAGAGATGGCTCATACTGATGAAGAAGATCGCTAGCTCTACTAGTAGATGATAGATGAGAAACGTTGATATCATCACTGATATCTGGGCATGGATCATGGTTGTCATCACTATCATCAGCTTCAACATACTCTTCAGGCTCATTAAAATCACCAACATAACCAGCATGGGCTTCATATGACACTTCAGGATCAGCAATAGGTGAACTTAGCCCGTTATATTCCATTTCAACACTTTTAATTGGAGAGTTTGCTATCATAAAGTTGTTTGGCCCATCATTTACGCAGCTAGAAATGGTTAGTGACACAGATGAATAATGAAAAAATTTATACAAATTATTCATCACCATTTGTGCATCTAGAGGAAGTTGATATTCAGGATTCTCAAATGGCCATGACATATGCGCATCTGTAGTAGGCATGTATGAAGCTTCAACATCATGATGTACATCCGCAAGGTTGGCATATAACTCAATTACACTAACATTAGGAAATTGCTAATGAACATCAAACGTGCATCTAACATCACCATCATCTTCAAGTGGGAACATCCTATATCGGACGCATCCTTCTTCTATGGAAATAGGAAGCCTATATTTAATATCTGATACTCTTGTAGCTCTGATTTTTGTACCAATTTTTGCCTTCAATTCCTCTATTGTAATGTTTTCGTTAATACTAATAGTTTTAGGACGATCACTTTGAAAGGTAACATCTTTTTCACTATTGATAATTTCTCCACTAAAATAGATAAGTGCAACAAATCTATTACTCATGTTGGTAAGATGAAAATAACTCTAAACAAAATGATAACAATTGAAAACAAAGAAAACAAAATAAGAGAATGAAGAAGCACCATCACTAAACTCAAAAAACAACAATAGCAGCTGAGAATAAAAATGAGAATAAAAATAACAATGATGAACTCATATTTATAATGCAATATAGTCAACAAGATTTTTTTTTCATTCAAAATGTCTAAATTTGTCCCATGCATTAGTTTAATCTTTGCAATCCATGCATTAGTCTTATCAACTAAAGATGATATCAAAAGGAATCTGATTCTCATGCATTAGTTTCATCAACTTATTTCATATAAGAAAGAATCTAATTCTCATGCATTAGTCTCATCAACTTATTTCATATCAGTAGAAATTGCTTTTCTCATGCATTAGTCTCATAACTTATTTTATATAAGAAAGAATCCGATTCCCATGCATTAGTCTTATAAACTTATTTTATATCAGAAGAAATCTGATTGCATGCATTAGTCTTATAAACTTATTTCATATAAGAAGAAATCTGATAGCATTAATTAGTCTTATCAATTTATTTCATATCAGAACGAATTTGATTCCCATGCATTAGTTTTATCAACTTATTTCATATCAGAAGAAATCTGATTGCGTGCATTAGTCTCATTAATTTATTTCATATAAAAAAAATCTGATTATTTTGCATTAGTCTTACAAACTTATTTTATTTAAAAAAAATCTAATTTTCATACATTAATCACGTTTTTTCAAATGTAAATAAAACTTAAACCCTGTAAACTGCGTCATGAAATATGAAATCGTCAAATGATTTGTCGATTTCTGAACGCGATAAAAAAAACAAAAAAATGCACAATGTTAGGAATGCTTCAATTGTTTTGCAATTACGTTGAGAAATCGTCATTTTATTTGATAATTATGCAGCAGTTTTGCAATTGGTGAGTAATCGACATTTCATTTATTGATTTCTTATAAGAAATTGAGAAATCGCCTAATCAAATGGCGATTTCTCAACTAGATATTAGGAAATCGCCGTTTGATTGGACAATTTCTCAACTAAATTTTATAAATTTTTTTTATATTGAGAAATCGGTATTTGAAACGGCGATTTCTCAATAGCTGTTCAAAATTGATCTATTTCATTAAATAATCTAGAAACGACCTAAAACCATAAATAAAAAAATTATATTATTTTAATAAAAAAGCCTAAGTTAGATAGTGTTACTTTCCAATTTTTTTTCTTGATAAGATTTGAATTAAATATGTCCAAAAACTTCTATCATTATTTAAAATAATATTAAAAATTTTTAAAAACAATTTTATATTATTATTTATTATTAAATTTAAATAAATATTTTTATTATTTAAATAATAATTCAAATAAGATCAATCTAACTTATGAAAACACTAATTCATATTAAAAAATTTAATTTAGCTTGACAAATTACATGGCACTTTTATTTTTTATTTAAAAAAAAGTAAATTATAAAAACGTTTTGTAGTTTAGGGCTAGTAACGTTTAGACCCTCATGCTTTAAAAATTGACATTTATCTCTTTATACTTTTATTTTAGTTACAATCCTTATAACACCATTAAAAAATCAAGTTAAATATCTATTTTATCCATAATGATCATTTTAATTTTTCATACCCACCTATGACATATTAAAACCTTCTTCTGTGTTCTCTTACTCTCTTGGTTTTATCCTATATTTTTCAAACCACATTTTCTTTTATTTCTTTCTCTCCTTCCGTCTTATTTCATCTCCTCTTCACTCAGAGAGTGAGATTAAAGAAAAAGTATAGCAACTAAATCCACGAGAGAATCTTGAAGTAGATACGATTCTCAAATCTTAGTTTCAATACGTTTTTTTTTTTTGTTAAAGTAAATAACATTGATATTTTATCTAATTTTTTAATGACGTTACAGTGATTTTAAATAAAATGAGATGAAATAAAAAAAAAAAATATTACTTTTTAAAATGTAAAAATTAGATGCTACTAGCCTAAGCGGGAGGAGTTCTTGTTTTTTAGTTTACCTTTCAAAAAAGTCACGGAAACTCGGCTTTAGCCCGCCTAGTATATGTAGGTCTCACTGGAACTCTCTTTAAGTGGACACACTTCAGCAACATTCAGGTGTTCTCAAGTAACTTAGGCTCAGTTGCTACAACCACCGCGTACACCGCCCTCCATGGCGACGCCGCCACCATTCTTAGATCCAAACATCCCCAATCCTTTAACTCAATCCTCCTCTCGCCTCCCAGAGGACACCGTGTTCTATTCCATCTACCCAGACCATTCCCTTTCCCAAGACTCCCTTCAATCCCTCCACCTCCAAATCCTCAACGCCATTTCCCTTTTCACTTGCTCTTACATTTGGCAACACGAACCCTTCACTCTCGCCATTTCCTTACACCCTTTCCCTCACCTCCGGGGCCACCTCCGTTTCGGCGACAACCTAAACGACGAATGGTTCACCGTATTCCTCCTCTTTCAAATCTCCCTCTCGTTCCCTTCCGTTTCCATCCAAGTTCACGATTCCGACGGTGAGTTCCTCTTAATCGAAGCCGCTTACCATCTCCCTCGTTGGCTTAACCCCGAAAACTCTCAAAACCGGGCGTTTATCCGGCGCGGCAAATTCCATATCATCCCCAAACGCTCCCTCCCTAATCCAACCCTACCCGAATCCCTAAAGTTCCTATTAGAAAACGAGCAAGCCACTCTCGCGCCGGATTCCGTGCAATCCGCCATCCAAAGCCGAATTGCGGGTTATCCTGAGAAAGCAAAAATGAACACGCATACGGTGAGGGTGAGGGTTCCGGTGTTGGTCGCGCGCGTGTTGAAACACGCGCCGTCTATGATTTCTTTAGCCGTGGAAGGATTTTACGATCGCGACATGGATTCAATGAAACATGCGGCGAAGATGGAACGGTTTTTAAAGGGAGGGAAAGAAGAAGGGGAGATGGTTACAGTGGCGGTTAAAATGTCGAGGGCAATGTACGCACAATTGATGCAACAGAAGTTTCAGGCGCCGAAATGTTATCCGATGCCGCCGAACAAGGGTGACTTGGAGGCGGAGCTGGGGATGAAGATAGCGTGTGGGTTTGAGATGATGTACCAGGAAAAGAGGAAAGCCGGGGAAGAAGGAAAAGGGAGTGGTTGGAAAAAGTACAAGGAGAGTTTGGAGAAAAGTGGGTATTTCAAAGGTTTGATTCCTGGGTCTAAAGAGTATAAAAGATTGATGGAGAATGCTGAAGAGTATTATAGGAGCAGTTCTTTGTCTTCCAAAACCAGGTATGCCTTTGATTTCTTACCTGAATTGAATGTTTATTAGCTCCTTGATTTATGTTTTGGTTATTTTACAATTCTGTAAATTTTTTTTATAATAACAAAATGCATGATATGATTTTTTTTATATGAAAGATTTATGTTAGAATTTGTGCTTCATTTTAGTAAATTGTTTATTTTAAATCAGTCACTGTATTTTTTTTTTTGCACCTAATCTTTGCTTTATAGTAGTAGAACTTTTTATGAATTAAAATGCAAAAGCAATAGCCAAATTGAGCTAATGA
Source organism: Adansonia digitata (assembly GCA_029448705.1). Lineage (NCBI taxonomy): Eukaryota > Viridiplantae > Streptophyta > Magnoliopsida > Malvales > Malvaceae > Adansonia > Adansonia digitata. Next base: position 15,046,437 of record JAQSVH010000003.1, read on the forward strand.
TAATAGCAAATTAGCAACCAATGGATATATTATTTATTAATGAAAAGGAGGTCCGGTTGACCTCGTCTTAGCCTAAACCTGGCTGAGCTTGGCCCATGAACACCTTTAATAAGTTATGAGTATAGCTTTTTAAAATGCAATTGTATGGTTTTCATGGCTTAAGAGAAGCTTTGTTGAACAAATTGGATAGCATTCTCTTGGATGTCCTGCTTGTCCTGTGGAGACGGAAAAAAACAAATCTACTTGAATATATTAATGCTATATGAGACGTTTAAACAATGCTCAGAAACTGTCTGGATAAGTACATTTTTCATTTGGTGGGAGGGGGGAGGGGCGCAGAATTAGCATCTCTCTCAAAAGCCTCATTTTTTTTTTAATTGCTGTTATAGTTGTATAGAGCCTGAGCCTGTGGTTATTGTTGCAGTGAAATGTTGAATGCTCCTGTGAGAAAAATAGATGAGATTCTGTCTTTACCCTGTTCAACTGATGATTTTAAGAATGAGGATATTCCACCTTCCGATGATGATTCTTGGCTTTACAGTGGAGAGGATGAGTTGAACTCTGCTCTCCAGGATAGGCAAAAGGAGATGGAACTTTATGAACTTAAACATAAAAAGAAGAAGTCGAAAGTGCACCAGGATACTGGTCCATCATCCAGCTCAAAGGGTCAAGATTTTGATCTTAGTGATATTGTGAAAACCATGCAGGGCTTTATTCATAAGATGTCAAGCTATGAGGGAGCTGAGGTTCCGGAAGACAGGTTGGTGGACCTTTTAATCAAAACTCATTCTGCTATGACAGTTTTTTCCTAATTTGATCTTTGATGTCAGGATGTGTTATAATCCACTGATAATGGATTTTCAAGTTATGTACGCGACTGTTAAGTTAAAAGTTGAAACATTACGTAGTTCATATTTCATTCTCATTTTTTCACCTCCCTGCAGGGATCCTAAAGAAGTGGAACTTGATGTGGATCGCTTTATGAAGGACATGGAATCAGTAATAAAATACCGAGTTGCTGAAGATGTGGCTGGTGATATGGATGATGACGAAGGTTCTTCAGACATGGATTTTGGTAAGAACACTTCATCACCGAAAATTTAAACTTTTATAGGATTGCCTTATTGCAATTTTTGAGCAGACTACGGTAGCTTGTTAGGGAAATACATACAAGCTAACTAGATATTTCAGCACAGGAAAACTATTTTCCCTAGTGCAAACAGGATACGTACATTATTGATCTCTCCGTGATCTTTGTGAAACAGTTAATTGCCCATAAGTTGCTTGAATGATAGTCATCTGTATTTTCACTATATATGGATATGTTTACTATTTTCTTTGGCTTGAAATATTATGGATAATTCAGAATTCATAATTTAGATATGGTTCTTTCATGTCGCCTCCAACCCCTTAATTTTCTCAATATATTTCTGAATCTATATGATTTAAATATCTGAGAGATATTGCTTTATGTGTCTCTGGCATATATTTGGGAATGAATGAAATTTGCTTCCTTGATTTATATTTGATTTTCTCTATTTGAATTAGTATACTAAAGTTAAAAGGCAGCTTTGATGACTTTGGCTGTGCAAGGAGTCTTATCCTTTTTAGTTCTGATAGTTTCAAGCGATTTTTTTCACAAATTTTATGCCCTCGGATTCAATCCTTTTGCCCTCTTCTCCTAAAAGTTACACTTATCAATATTGAACCTGCCACTTTTCTTGTGGGTGAGGGCTTTTGGCTATTTATGACAAGGCTGGTCCTTTCCCTACTGTATAAACATTATTATAGTATGCGGGCATATTACCATATGATCAGGGATTTAAATGTACCTAAATATTTTCGGGGCTGATACAAATCTATTAATGAAACTTGCAGATGCATCTGAGGATGGAAGTGACATATCTGATCACAATGAGGATGAAGATGATTCTTTCATGCATTCTTATTCTGATGCTATGAATGCTGAACTGAAGAGTACAACGCTCAAGAAAAGCTTTGTACATGCAAATGAGCAATCCTCAGATAAAAATGAGGTATATTTTTGTCTTTTGCATAGGTTTGCTATACCGGACTTAATATGATATGCTAATAGTTTATCGTCTGTAATCCATGTTTTGCATATTACCGGTCAGAATCTGTAAATGGAATTAATTTGTTGACAGAAGTGCCAACGACTTCTGCTTGCTTGGGTTCTCACATTGAATTTCTGGCATTTGCCATCCCCGCCTGCTTTATCCAGGGGCATGTAATCAAACATGTAGAACATTCTAAATCTAGACTAGCTTATGTTTTCTGTTAACCAACATTTTCCCGTCTCTGTTTATGGATTTTTCCATGGTCTTTAATGCGCCAAATATATCCTTGCAGGGAACATCCAATGCAACAGAAGATATGGATGAAGACTTTAGTCCCGTCGACGTGGATATCAACCTTGTTAAAAACCTTCTTGACTCCTTTTCTTCTCAACAAGGACTTCCTGGTCCAACTTCCAATTTGCTTGGCTTAATGGGTGTAAAGCTACCTAAGGATGAGAATAAAAGCAAATAAAGAGCTATACGCTTTAATCGCTTGTTCAATTTATATTCTTATATGACAGGGTCCATGGTTTTTGAGAGGTAACTTCTATATGGAGAAGGTACCAGGAAATAATAAGAATTCTCTTGTATTTATGTATTGCTGCTGATCCTTCTTGTAAATTAAGGAGCAATTACTTTGAAAGTCTAATATCTTAGAGTATTTACCGAAATTTTCATTTACTGCCTTCAGTTTTTTGTCATATAATTTGACAAAATTCCAGTGCCACATATACTTGAATCTGGGTTGGTAGGTTACCCTGCTGTCTAAACAGGGAATCAGTCTTGGCCAAAGAAACAACCGGGGATTATAAGGAGACTTGGAGTTTTTAACAAAGCTAAGCGATAGAGTCCAGTTTTTTAACAAAGCTGAGTGTTCGAGTTTTAAAGCGTCATTAATGCAGCGGATGATGTGCTATCAACACTCTAAAAGGATTGAGAAGATGTACAATCGGACAGTAATTTGGGGCAATTTGCTTGATTAATTCAAAATAATAAATAAAAAACAAAACCAGAAACATAGAAAACCTTTGTCTTCCAAAATTTTACACTTTCTGGATGGTAAATATTTATCGAACTAAAATCATGTTTGAATTGAAATTGGAATACTAATGCAAATTCTGAAAACCATTTCAATGTTTCTAGCATTTTTGGCCCCCTTTTGCATTTGAAAGGTTTGATCATAGGGCAATGTACGTCTTCCATTGGTACTTAATTTTAGAATACATGAACTTTTCTTAGTTAATAAGAAAAGGACAAAAGAAAGATCAATGGAGGAGATGTCATGTCAGCGACCAAAGGCAGACAAATGGGATCTCAGTTATTGTGATTCTTTTTGTTTTTTCTCTTTCTTCCAAAATTGGACCCACCCTTCGAAATCCCTTAAATCATCAGTGACCAAGTGGAAACTCTCTAACTCCAAAGAATCCAAATCTAAATACAGTTATCGCTTGATCGAACGGTACTCATCAGTAGTGAACACATTCATTTCAAACGATAATCTTTTATTTCCTTTTACATGTTGGCTCTTCTCTGTTCCAATTCTTTGTCCTCTTTTGGGAGTTGTTAAGCAAAGAACAATACGCAGGAAAGATGGTGTCAACGACAATTGATCTCTTGAAGAAGGACCTTCCTCTTGAGGAAGGCTCTTTGGTTCTTTCTCAAGATGTTAAGACTGGCCTTGTTCTTGTCGACATTGTTAATGGCTTCTGCGCCGTTGGAGCTGGAAATCTGGTAATTTTACCATCCTTTCTTTTCCCCAAAATACACCTTTTTTTTACACAACATATAGCTCTTGCATGATTTTAATAGTAAATTAATAATTTCTCTTATATTTTGGACAAATGGCAATCTGGGTTCTTGTAAATTTCTTGTTTATACAGGCTCCAATGCAACCTGATAAACAAATATCTGATATGGTTGGAAGAATCTGCGAGACTAGGCAGGCTATTCTGTGAGAAAAAATGGCCTGTTTTTGCTTTGCTTGATTCCCATCATCCTGATATTCCCAAGCCTCCATTCCCTCCTCGTTGCATTGCCGGAACTGATGAAATCTAGATTGGTTCCTGGTACTTTATATGACTACTTATTATTCTTATATTATTTATCTGTTCCTTTTCCTTATATGCATGTAATGGCATGTGTTTTTATTTACGTATTCTAGCTCTCCGGTGGCTAGAGAATGAGCCTAATGCGACGCTTAAATGCAAAGATTGCATTGATGGTTTCTTGATTCAATTGAGGAAGATGGTTCCAATTTGTCAGTAGATTGGGTTAAAGATAATCAGAATAAAGCTGTAAGTATTTTTCTAATGATCATAAACAGACCAAGTCAGTTTTGGTTGTTCTTGGAATTGGTATTTCTGTCCCAATCTCACCTACCTATTTGTGGATCTTGAACATACTGGCTGTAGGTATACGCATACATATGTACTGGATTTTGAATGTTCTATTCTATCTGCCAGAAATCATTAAATTCTTACCCCTCGTGAGGATGTGATCGTGTACTCCGGTGATTGCGCAACTTTTAATCTTCCAGTTCATGTTGCCAGAAATATCAATGGTGCTTTGGCTCATCCTCAGGTACTTAAAAATAATCGATGATAGGTTTTTAAAATTTTAAATCCTTTTTTTGGATTTTGATATGCAATGAAGTTTGAAATATCTGATAAGAAAACAATTCTCCTGGTAAATTGGTTTTGTGAATGTAAATCTGCAAATCTTACATCATTGTACTTTTAATTATTGAATAGATATTTACCTTCTGGGAGACTATAGTGGGATTACAGGGATAATAGTGTTTGAGACTATTGGAAAAACAGTTGATAGAAACCTGGGGGGGGGGGGGAGAAGATATCAGCTTTCTTGAATGCTATACTAGGCGACAGTCTACTAACTTACTGATATGAGCTTAAATCAGCAATGAAAACTCTCCCAGCATCGTATTTCTAAGGATTAGGAAACCAATGGATCACGGGGTCATCTATATTACATGACTCTGTTGTTTGAGTTTCACGTGTATATCGATCATCCAATTCTTCTTCTGGTTTCTTATAAGAACAACAAACCAGATGGCTTGTAAAAACCATTTAATTTGTTTATATTTGTTTGTACAGATTTATTAATTACTATAAATCATTTTAAAGCACTGCTGCTAATCAAATTTATAATAAACTGTTAGCATTGTGGTTCCTTGAAGGCGGTAATTGACCAGCGCTCCTTAAGTTAGATCATTTTGGTTATGAAATTGGACATTGAATTTTCATCATGCCTTCACTCTAAAGTTGTACATAATCTAAAACTGATTTACTAGATGTAATTCCGTACAAGGTGGAGAGAGGTACCAAGTAAAGTATATTCGAGAAATGTTAAATTTCCCTTTGAGCTTGCAGTAGCATTAACATTTCTGTATGTTGACGATGAAGTTACTGGTGTATGCAGAAAAGTCTTCTGGAATATGTTGTCTGAATAGTTAGTATTAGTTTCAGCAGACAAGATGAAAGGGTGTGTGTGCCAGATAACTCACCGAAAATGTAGATACCAGGGAATGTTTCAAAGAGCTATACCCTAGTTCGAGGAATGCTGAAACTGACTTACATGCATGCCAGATGCATATGCATGAACATAGAGTCATTAATTCTCTTAAGGCTTTTTTTTCCCCATTAGTTACTATATTCATGTGAAGAAGCTTCTAAAGTTCTTAGTCTAAAATGAATTCATTTACTTTGAGCCCTTCAGCCACAATGGTTTTTCCCTTTTAAACAGCAGACAAAAAAAGAAAAAGGGGAAAAACCTGTCTGCTTATTTGCTTACTGATAAAAGCTTGTTGAAATTTTTGTTCGACGGCAGGATCTGATGCATCACATAGGTCTATACATGGCCAAGTGTGGGAGAGCAAGGATTGTATCTAAGGTCTCACTTGCTGCTCTATAAGATACGGGTGCTTAAGACATCCAAGAGTACTAGAAATGTTTATCACATGTGAATTCTATACACTGCAATAAAAAGTAAAAAATATTAAAAAAAAAAAAAACAGATGTTTTCCTGTAATAGCTTTTGCAAAGTTGAAATTCTTGCCCTATTTCAGCAGACAATAAATTTACTCTATTTTTACTCTATACACATATGCGAGTGTCAGTATCTCCATTGGCAGTAAAATCTTCAGCAGAAGGTAGTTACATATATGCGCGTGGTTTCAGTAAATAAAAGTAGAAATAACTTCCTGTATGAATCCTTGACTGTGAATGAATTAGTGTTCTTGTTTTAAGTCGAATATTGAACGGCTTTCCACTTGATGTAATTGAAGATTCATACATTATGTATTCAAATTGATAAGAATTCAGGGTAACTTTTTTAAGTCCACGGATACAGGTTTCAAAGGAGAAGACTGTATAGTTGTGCCTGTTTTTCTCTTCTCTACCTCTGCTACTGCTATCGACAAAAATCTCGATTTAGAGTTCATCATAGGGATATTTTGTTTGAAAGTCTTAAAAATTTGAGCTCACTCCAGCCTTTTATTTGTCCACCTCTTTCTTCTAGGGGCAATTAAGAGATAAAACATTTGATAGACTTGACCCGAGGAATATATCGGAGCCCACAGCAGCTCCCTGTCCCACAATTTTGGTGCCTTATGTATATCTGGAGCCTATCTGAGGTCAACTTTGCTTAGGAAAACAGCCTATTTCCATTGTTTTTCTTTTTTTAAATATCATGAGAAGTTTTAATAAAAGGGAGAAGGGAGTCTGGAGTTTGATCCGATGCCTTATGGCTCACCGCGTAGGCCATTAATCGCAAGGTTGAAGAATAAAAGCGCAAGCTGTTTGCTACTTGATAATTCCTTTGGATTGAGAGAAGTGCAACGAAAAGAAGAGTACAAATAAACAAATATTCCTTTCATTTGATAATTACAGACTATAAGACATCTACAGCCAACAGAAACCATGCTTTACGGTTCATAAAGAAAATGAGAAGTATACGCAGACAACCAAACAGTTTACTTACTGCTACTATGTCCCGATCTTAAAGCATTGTACTTCCGATGCAGTGCAGGATGTATGCAGGAAAATATCGATGCCCTATGCTTCTTTGTTTTGTTACCAAAGATAAATGACCTCAAAGGAACTCCAGACCGACTATCTGAGCGTTGCAGTAGGCCACTTTGATGGCTCTTGGATCCAGAAAGTCCCCAATCTTCAGTCAACTTTGCCAGAGTCCTCTCAACTTCAAACTGCAGTGTTGCTACATGATCTAAACCGGCTTGCAGTTCATCAGCAACTTTGTTATTCTCTTGTTTCATGTTCAAAATCTCGCCTTGGAATTTTGCTGCTTGGTAACTTGTGAAACTGAAGTCATCGTCTTCAGCACTTGCTGTCAAAGCCTTTGTTATTTCTTCTTGAATGTTGCAAAAAGATGAAAATCGGTTCGTCAGTTCTTTTAGTATTACACTTCTTCCCACCCAGCCATTCAATTCTCTCTGTACTTCTCTTAGGTGTTTGTACAATGGTCGCACATCTGAGATTAGTGAATATTTTGCAGTGCTACTTCCATCTTGCTTTTGTCGTTCCTCAAGTTTTGATGCTTCAGCCACTAAATCTTTCACTCCGGTAACGAATTTCTGTACTTCATGGAATGCAGTACTGAATCTGAACCAGAAATCCAAGTTCTCTTCTAGCAGTTCATCAATGTTCATCTGGAACTTTTCTTCAATTGCAGATATAGGTTGAGACTGATTACTTAGCATCACCGCAATGTCTTCTTTTACTCCTTTCTTGGATAGTGAAGTTGTCAAGGTTTCAGTCACTATTGACTTCTCGGGACTTACTCTAGGTTCAACATATTGATTGGTGGTGTTGTTTTCACTGATACCTGTTTGAGAAATGCTTAGTTTCTGACGCAAGGATCGAATTTCTTCATCTTTCATGGCATTACTGCTCTTCAGTTCCTTTAGCTGCAACATTATCTCAAATATGCCATTCTGGTTATTTGTCTCTACTCCCACGAGCTTCTTCTTGGTATCCTTGTAGTTCCTAAGCATTGTAGTATATTCCATCAATAGAGTCTTCTCCCGGTCTTCCATTCCTTTCAAGAACAATTGCTTCCAGTCTGGCTCATCCTCCGGCCCTCTTTCTGGTTCTTTTAATTCAACTTCGGCAAGAGTGTCCGCTGTCTGGGAAGAAGCTTGCTCATCAGCTTGGTTCTCTGTTATGACGTCTTCACATTTCTCTGAAGGCTTAGAAATTTCATGGTTAACACTGCCTTTATTTGTCGAAATCGTAACAAAATCATGTTCTTTCATGTCCTCCGGCACTTCTAATTTCACCTCCTCACACACTGTAAAACCAGCATCATAATCAAGTTTTTCTCTTTTCTCTTCTGACTCTTTCGGCGATTCAGCTTTAATAAGGGAACCCTCTTCTTTTTGCAACGAACCTGAGACCACGACCTTCTCTAGTTTTGAACTCTGCAGAATTTTGCAGCCATCACTTGCGTCCATATTCCTGCTCCCTTGTTTTTCGGACTCTTTTTGGGATCTGACTTCAGCTGGAGAGTTCTCTCTTTCTGATGCATCAGCAACCTCAAACTCCTTGCCTGTTTCCACCTTCTTCAGCATCTTGTTGCTATCTTTGATCTTGTTCTCCCTTGATGATTCGATTTCCACAGAAGAGTTCTTCTCTCTTTCATGCTCCTCATCCGGCTTCACACTATGCACTTTCTCCGAAAGATGATCAATATTATAATGTGCTTTGGAAAAATGAGTTAGGAGATTGTTGTTTTGCTCGTCAACACTCTGGTTCAAGTCCTGAATCCCTTGCAACTTCTCCTTGATCTTCCTTAGCTTGTTCCTCAAATCATTTTTTCCATCACTCAGTGTGCACTTACCAACTTCCAAAGTCTGAATCTGGGCTTGAAGCTCATCGGTCTCAGTCCTTTGTCTCTCGATGAGAGCTGCCTGAGACAAGACTGCGGTTTCTAAGTTGATCACCTTGTTCACAAGCTCATTGATCTTGTCCTCCATTTCTGTCACGGTTAAAGATTCACCATGGCCTACCTCAAAGTGCTCCTTTATCTTTTCGGTAGTACCATTCACTTCTTGTTCCAACATTTTAGACTTTTCTTCTGCTATTCCTGGTTTTTCTCCAGCTATTGGTTTTTCCGGGCTGGCTTCATTTTCAAGGAACTCGTTCTTGAGGGAGTCCAACTTCTCCTTGGCATCCTTGATCCTTGTCTGCTCCATTTCTGCTTCCATGACCGATCTCTTCTGTTTCTCCTGCAGCCGAGCCAATGTCTCTTTGCACGATTTTAGAGCAGTCGCTGCCATCATATTTCGTGCCTCATCATCTTCGATGACACTACCTTCACCGAATTCATCTTCCAAACTGCAAACTTTCTCTTGCATTTCTTTTATCTCATTATCGATTTCCCAGTACTTTGCCACCCCACTCTCGTAAGAGATCTTGACAAACTCTTTTTCGGTTTGCAACGCCAGGATTCGTTTCTGAATCCTGCCAATCTCCTCGAGTCCCTCAGCCTTGGTGAAACCGGATTTTGGAACTGCAATGATAGTACCTTTCATTGGTTTCTTATGTTGCATTTTCTTCGTGGCTGACGTGACTAAACCCTTCAAATCTTTGACAGGAAGCTTCGGAACCATAGGGATATGGCCTTTCGAGCTTTCCAAAGGCTTCTTCGGGAACCTCGGGGATCCATATTCGTCATCATCATCCATCGCAAACTGGACTTGCTCCGGAAAAACAGAAGCAATGGTGTTGTTTGCGTTTTGCAGCTCCGTCGATATGTGATCATAACGTTCGGCTAAAGCACGGTAAGCTCTGTAAGATTCTTCGACAAAATGAATTAGTTCCGGCCTCTTTTTGTAGTACATTTCTGCCCTTTTAGCAAACGAGTCGCCATCTTCTTCAATGAGTTTAAGCACAGCCGCTACCTTTTCCTCCATATCTGCAATTTCCATTGCAAGCTTGAGTGTTTTCAATGCTAAAAAAGCTACTTGATCATACATAGAGTTCAAGGCCAACTTGCATAAATATCTTAATTTTGTTAATTACTACATATAATTAGAATGCAAGTACTCGGAAAGTAAGTTTATTGGGTGAATTCTTTTGCTTTGTTTTTGTTTTTTTTTTAATTTAAATAATCCGGAAATTGTATCAAAATTTTAACCTTAGATAGATGATGGACTGAGTAAATTAAGTCCTTGCAATTGATGTAAATTAATTTATAAATTTAAATTTAGAAACATAGAGTCATAAATTAAATCATTGATGAGAAATATTCAATGAAGATGCTGCTGAAACAGCTATCTCTCTAACTGCATTTACAATGTATCATTTGTATAGAAAATTTATCATCTAAAATAATCAAATAAAACTAGAAAATCATACCCAAATTTCAGCTTTTCTCATCCATAATTAAAAAAAAAACACCCAAAAACCCATAAATTATTATGCTTTCCTTTGATGTTCTGGTTTTTTATTTTTGTTTTTTTAGAAGCACTTATATTCAATATCCATGTTGGACGAATATCCGAATGCAAATATGATAATATAATTCTCTAAAAGCCTTTCAAATATATAAAAGTTCTAGAAAAAAAATAAATATACTTGTATCGATTGACATATAATCATATTCAACACTAGCATTTCAAATCACATATATGTTTTGAGCATAAAAGGGCCAATTAACATGTAAAATACCTTGAAGGTTTTGTTCCATCCATTTTGACTGCTTTGTTCTGATGTGGCTAGCCCACCACCATGAATATGCATTGCTAGCAGCTCTTTGCAACATCTTTTTTATTTATTTTTCTCAAATCCTTAGTTCCTTTTCTTCTCTCTTAAAACAACTGCAAATACCAAAAAAAAAAAAAAACATGCACCCAAGAAAAATGTCTCGTTTCTTAGTTTCTGCTAATACCCTAAAAACATGCAAAACTCGCTTTTATCTTCCTTTAACACAAGCAGAAGACATGGAAGCCAATAAAGAACCAGAAAGAAATAAAAAAAAAAAATCAAAGATCGAAAATAAGTTATTGCTTTCGACAAGGAAACGTGCAACAAACAAATATATTTATATTTATATTTTTTTGGTTTTTTTTTTATTGAGGGAAGCTAATTTTGCCCATATATATATATATATTGTTTGAAGCAATGAAGCTTTCTTTCTTTAATTTATTTTTTGTTTTCTACTAAAGTATAAGCCAAGAAAGAGGCGTTGTACCTTGGAAAAAAAAAAAAAAAACCAGTTCAAAGGTTTCAGCCAGTAGCACCTCTCCACGTGGTATTCTTATCTTTTTATATATATATATATATATATATATATTGCTTTAGGGATTAGAATTCTTCCCTTTGGTTTAACCGACTTTTTGTATTTTCAATGAATTATTTGAATTATAATATATAGTTTCCAAAAGTGTGGAGGGGATAACAATCAAGTTTTATTAGAAATAAGAGTTGTTTAAGCTAACTACATCTATATATGGATCCGGTTAGATTCGGTTAATAAAAAATTTATTTTTTGATTCAATCTAAATTTATAAGTTTAAAAAATTTATTTTATTATTTTAAATATTAAACTAATTATTTAATATTAATATTTATGTATTTTTATTATTAAATTTCATATTACAATAATTTGAGCCAATTGAATTGAAAAAATATATTCAAATTCAATTCATTTCGTGTCAACCATATCCTTGCAAAGATCTAAAGCTAAATATGCTCTATAACATAAATCAATCTTTTTTTTTAAATTAGAGTTTATTTAAAAATAAATCAAATAATAAAGATTTATTTGAATATAATAAAAGTATAAAAATTTATCTAAATAAAAAAGTAAAATTTAAGGGATTTTTTTTTATATTGTCGCAGTTAAAGTCAAAACTAAAGTTATGTGCCCTAATCAAATGGAAGCAATTGCAAGTGTTTTAGTTTTATATAAATATATATATTTGGAGGGCACCCATTCTAGGAAAAAAATATTTGAAGAACTATTTTTCCAGCATTTCTAGCTAACTTCTTTTAGGCCTCCGTGGCTGGATTTTAACCAAATGACAAGACCAAAAAAACCAATATATATATATATATATATATATGTATTTGAGATAGGTCAACCATTACAAAACAATATGGAGATATTTCGGAAACGTTTTGAGTTATATTTAACTTTTGGTTACTTAATATCACTGAAAGTTTGTTGATAATGACCATCGATGATAATGTTTGCTAATTTTCGATCTTTAAAATTTATCCATTCTTACTTTCTTTACCTTATTTAATAGTAATTATTCTATATATATAAAAAGATGTAAAAAAATTACAAATGTTAGAGTCGAATCTCGAATTTAATTGTTAATCCGACTTCTTTATATAAAATTTATGATATTAGCACATTTCTGTTTTAGGAAGGGAAGAATGGAGTCCGTAGGGTTAAAACTTAAAAAGCAATCCATAAAGCAAAGGTCGAATAAAATCTTGTCCCAGGGTAAAAACAATTTGGGGGGGGGGGTGCTTCCCTTTCATTTCTTTGGAACAGCTTTATGCCGATCAAGGTAACTTTGACAAGTGAAACTTCAGAGTTTAACTAGCACAGTAACATGGCCACAGGCAACCCCTGAAGCACAGTTTTTGTTTCCAGGCAAAGGCATGATCTCAAAGAACACTTCCTTAAAAAAAAAAAAAAAAAAGCAGTTTCTCAAGCTTGGGGTAAAAGCCCATTGGGCGTCATTGCCGATGCTAATTAGCCTGTGTTTGGGTTAGACATTACTTAGGACTGCAGCAAACATCAGCATTATACAAACACGTACTCTCCCAAGACCCACTTTTCAAAGCTTTATACCATCCCCCGACAACACCCCCCCACCCAACCAAAAAAAAAAAAAAAACAAAACAAAACAAAACTGCAGGATCTTGGTGCCATCACAGCAACAGCAAGGATCGATTCCATCACCGTACGATTTAAACATCCAACAACAGAACTCAAGTGGTCCTGTGGATCCGAGTACAACACCTTCATTTCTAGCCTTTTTTTACCTCCTCTTGGGTTGCATTAAAATAATTTTAAATATTAAAAAAATATTTTTAATGTTAAATAAATAAAAAATATAGTAAAAATTTTATAAGAATAAGAATTTTGATGTATTGATATAGCTTTCAATGTAATTATATAATCAGATATAATTTTCAATGTAATTATAAATGGTTATAAAATTATTTTTAAATTAAATATATTTTCAATTTTTATCAATTAAATTGATTTTAAATCAATTTAAACATTACTTAATTCTACATATAACACCAAAACAAATTAATCTCTGATTCTCGATTGACTCGGACCAGTTTTTTCATCAGTGGTCTTTTTTTTTGAGACATTAATTTTATGGTAATATATATAAAAAACTAAAGGGAGGCCAGTCTTGCAACTGGGGATTCGGATGAAACATTAATCCAAGCTATGATCAACCACAAAACTGCTGAGATATAAGAAACATTAATATAAGAACTAACAAAGAAGCAAAATATAAGAGAATTTTAGTCCTCATAGCAGAGAAAAAGAATATATATATATATATATGTATGTATATTTACAAAATTGATAAGATTATAGATTGCTCAGGGGCCGGGGGAAAGATCAAAATTAGTCACAGTTGCAGCGACCTGATGAATGCAAGGATCATTTCTAGCATATTCACTTTAATACTATTTATAAAAAAAAAAAAATTCTCCGCTGTATTTTCATGTTTCCACAGATCAACAAAACGAAGTGACACCCAGGAAAAATGTGTTCTTCCAAGTTATCCTGAAACAGATGGTCTGATGCATCTCCATTCTCCATGGATGTTAAAACCTGGAAATTCTACCAGAAGCTGATGCAGATCCTCATCTCTACTATTATCGGCCACTTTTTCTTTTTACATTATTCACTGATATACTACAATAGGATTGCTTCTTCAAGAGCGACCCCCTCTGAACCATTTACGGTAACTTCATCTACAGACTAATCCCTCGGTCAATTCAGAAATTCTGTAGAGAAGAAAACCACTGCTGCACCGAGTTGCTTCCCTCTGCATGTTTTAACCAAAATGCAAATAAAATATTAGCATACGTGAAAGGGCAAAAAAAAAAAACATAGGCCCGTGTAAAAGAGCAACAAAGTTAACAGCAAGAAACCCCCAATGCAGCATTTTATGTTAAAAGGTAAATGTGTTAACATCATTTAAAAGCTCAGAAACACCCACAAGTCACAAATAACAAGTAAGAATTGCTATATGGGATCCAACAGAGTCGAAGAGATTAAGAGGATAAGTCCAAAGCCTCAACCATGCCATAGATAACTAATCAAGTATACAATTAATTTTGTGGTGTGATTGACAATGTTTCTAATATCTTACAGAGGCATGCTACCAATTATGTTACTCGGGTGTGGGGGCGTGCTTCAAATATAGGTATGTTATTGACTGTGTTTGACATAGATATACTCAAAATTTTCCAAGTTCTTTCATCTATTTGAAGAACCGTACCCACATAGTCCATATTCATGCCATAATATGTGTCAAATACAAATGTTTGATACGGGTACTCCAAGAAAAACAAAGAGTCCGCACAACATATGCCACCAATCAAGCGGCTCCAGATAGACTTATAAGTATATGCAAGCTGAATTATATAGTAATAATATTATAGTGTTGAGCAAACTCAAGTTTCTTCTGAATTAGAACTAAGTTCCAACATTAATTGATACCTAAAACTGCAAAAGGTCACTCAAGAAGAAGTTTGCAACAAATATGTTGGAAAGAAGAACTGTGCCAAAATGGCAGCAATAATAGTTCACGATGAAAATTGATCCTGCAAAGTTCTCTGAGACATTTTGACAAGTTCATCAATGATTACTTACCAATTATCTCAGAATGCTAGATATTTTCATTTTTCTCTTGGCATTATGTGTGCCCCTAAACCCCACCCTAACACACATTCAAAGATGACATCCACCAAGAAAAAGAAAGGGGAAAAAAACAAGGATGTAACAGAAGTTCTGGATAGCTAACCACATCATAGTACACTTTTCCCATATTCAAAGGAGCTAAACTACAGGCCGCATATAGTCACTTGAACACTAGAGGTTGCTCTCCGCCGCTCGCCAAGTTAAGCAACTTGTCGACAAGTGCAAGTGTGAAGCTTTTGTTACACTAAAATGTATATATGTTCTATCAAAGATTTCACTAATTCATATTATATATGCTGCAAGAATTATGTGCACTGAACATGCAAGTAGCTTAAAATGTAGACCTTATTTCATGATGTAGCCTAGTAAAATGGGTTTTAAGGAATCTGATTTCTAGAAAACAAAGAAAAATTCTCGTTCGAACTATATTCGTCTCAATAGCTTCAAAGTACAGAACAATGATATATCTGTTAAGCAGAGACAGCAAAAGCTTACAGTCAGGCACACAAAGGCATGAAGATTGAAGAAGAATCTTACCTCTAGACAAAGATAGATATAAAGTCTTTTAATCTAAACAAATTAAACATGTAGCTTCAAAGACTGAGGAGCAATTAAAGATGCCACAAAACCAATCAACTAGCCTTAAAATTGACGTCCAATGACACAGGTTAACTTTTTAATAAGTCCCCTAATCAGCTGATTCTCGGGAGTCAATCAAATTGAATATCAGATATGAAAAAGGGAATCAAATAAATTTATATAGGAATGACTTATAAGCTCTTACCAGAAAAGAACCCAGTTGGGAGGCTCTTGATTGCACTCAAGAGCTGGTTATTGGGGCTTTCAACAAGTTCTTTGCAACCGGGTCTATAACAAGGAACCAGCACAGCAAAACCACCACCATCATCTTCATCATCGCCTTGAAAACCTGGACCGTGTGGTTCTTCCCACCCAATGGACCACTCTGGACCGTCTGATTCATACCCAGACAAATGCAAGCCATCTGATGGAACCACCACGACGTCACATTCTTTATCAACCACCCTCCTTTCTTCACTACCTTGCCACGTTGCCTTTCCCTTTGGTGGAGCTATTTTTGTTTGGAATTTAACAGTTTCGGACTCTCTCAACCCCAAACCCCACTCAGAAGAAGAAGAAGAATTCAGAGAATTTAATGAAGACCCATTTGAAACAGGCTGTTTCTCTTTACTTCCACCACCCCAAAACCACCATGGCAAACTAGGAAAAGAAACTGCCATTGTTTTTTAACAAACTCAAAACTCCATAAATCTTTTTTTTTTTTTTTTAAGTTCAAATGGTTACTTTTTTCTTGCAGTTAACCACTAAATTAGAAAATGATCAATCGACTTTGTTATTTAAAAAACACAAGATCAAAATATGGAAAGATATTAAATGAATCCAATAATTTTTTTAATCATACTTAAAAGTCAAAAGCTTGAGAATTAAGCTCAAGCAAACTGCCTTCTCTATAGATTTTTCTTCAAAAAAAAAGGGGAGGGGGATGATGTCTTTCTCTAATACCAATTTTTTCTTTCTTTTAAGTCTACAGTTTATGACCCTTTTTTTCTTAGCTCCAAAATTTTGTCCAACTAGAGTCACCAAATAAAAAAACGCCTGATGGAGTTCCAAATTTTACAGCTTTTACTTCAAGCACAATAAAAACATTTTTTTTGACTTCAAGAGCAGACCAAATGCCAAAAGCTCACAATTTTAGAATCGATTATTCGATTTTGATTCAAAAATATGAAATTCCGGAGAAAATCGGAATAATCCGGAATCAACCGGTCATTTCAGCGCTATTCAAGACGAAACGAGAACTCGGAGAAAAGAGTTTCACCGGAAAAAAAAAACACAACAAAAACCAAGCGTTTCGCCGGAGGAATAAGAAAAAATCCAAAAGCCAAAGCTTTTTAAAAGGGAAAATAAAATACGCGTTGAATTCGCTGACAAAAAAAAGCCGGTAAAATCCAACACACTGGAGATGGAGAGAAAGAAAATTTTCTAAATCAATGAAAAACTAAAAGGGAAAACCGAAAACCCTAAAATTTACGATCTCTCACTCATCTCCATTTGTTCCCCCTTTACTTTCTCTCTCTAGATTTCTCTCTCAACTATGACGATCAACTGATAAACATTCGTCTTCTCCTTTCAATTTATAGAGCCTTTTTTCATTTTTTAAAAGTAACACATCCGACGGTCGAGACGCAACGATGTAAATTAATAATTAAACGATATTTAATTAAAAAAATATCATGATTGGTTAAAATTATATTTAA
>JAQSVH010000003.1:15065814-15076645 GCA_029448705.1 Adansonia digitata
CTGTTCATATTTCGACCTTATCGTATGTATTTGCCCCCAGAAACACGTTTGATGTCTTTCTTTCATATTATTTTTTCATAGTGCATTTTCAATAGTAACTTTAACAATAATTAAAAAAAAGTTTATGCAAATACAAAAATTCATTTTTGATAAAATAGTAATAAAATTTTTTTAATTTTGTAAATGAAATTACAAAATTATTATTATATTTCATTTTATAAAATTATTTTATAGTTTCAAAATATATTTTAAGGATTTGTATTTTTTTATTAATCTTATTTGTAAAATTTAAAAACTTATAAAATAAGATCATTTCTTATCAAAAAATTAATATTTTCGCCTGCAAAATCTAATGTACTTTCAACTTTTTATTCTCTAACCTTGCCTATATAAAAGCTTTTATTTTTTCTTTTAAGATATGGTAATTTTTATTTTTTTATATCAATCGTATAAATAAAAAATATAACATAAATTATAAATTAAATGTATTAAAAATATAAAAACAAATACAACACACGTATATTAAGCAAATAGTGCTAATCAATATATAAAACATATTATACCGAGTTTATTATATTATATTCATTTTCAAGAAACATATTATATATATGTCTAAAATTATAAAATTAAATTTATTTTTTTGTTAGATTCCCCTTTCCCTTACTGAAAGTTCATCTACCAAAAAAAGAAAAAGAATAATGTAAAAAAGAGCGATTAGAAAATAGTGACTTCAAAAGTTACTTTAAATATAAGATGAATAACTATGTTATCTTATGATATATTTAATAAAAGGATGTTTTATTCTTATAAGGTTATATATATATATATATAAAACATATAATTAAATTTAAATATAATAATTGAAACATTCTTTTTATCTGTTTAAACTTTTAACAAAACGTAAAGAGACCGTCAAATTTGCGTGGAAATGTGAAATGCGCCCGCTTTGTCAAAGAAAGAGGCAGACGAAAGACGCATCTTCCGCCCACTTGCACTTGTTTTCTTTAAAGTATTTTGTCAAATTAAATGCAAAACGGCTGCTTAGTACACGTTTGATATATGTTATAGAACTGATGAGAGACTAGTTGAATTAGTAAAGAATTGAGAACAACTTGAAAAATCGAGTTTACGTTTATTTTTAATTTATTTTATAAAATGATATTTGAATCTTTAAATTTTAACACATTTGATCTATACTAAAGATAATATAATTTAAATAAATATATATTTTTATCAAGTATTTTATTATATTTAATACTTATATGCTATTTAATTTTTTAATTAAATAATTTAATCTAATTAATTAAACTGATGATTTAAAAGTTTTATCGATTTGATCTCTTATTTAATTTTTTAAACATTACTAAAAATTTTAAAAAATTAAATATATTTATTAAATATATATTAATATCATACAGTTAACTTAAGTTCGAGTAACGTAACTTATCATGTACAAGTCAATTACCTTGAGTGAGCCTTTTTTTTTTCCCCCTCCACCCTCCCCATGTGCCATCCTTAGGTTAGTCAAGCTGAAAATATAAAAGATGATGCATTTCTCTTCCTTCATACCTCCGCAAAGCGGGTAACTTTTGACAATAGTAACTTTAAAACAAAAAAAACTCGAGCTTAAATTTAATTATTAAAATTAATAATTTAATATTTTCTTAACGGAAACCTCCTATTAGTACAAATAAATGACCTGACAACAAGATTTGGCGAAGCTTGAATTTAGTTTCGAATTTTATTCTTTAATGAATTAACGAGTGTTATTAGCGGTGTCGATGAGGTCTTACTTCATTGACAAAACATGTTGTCCAATAAGCCAAGGAAGTTATGACATTCTCCGATTGATTTCTTGTTCAAGTTTCATTATGTGTACATTTTTCAAATGTTTATTTGATTTTTTATTTAGTTTATTTTATATGATATATACAATGATAATTAAAAGAGGTTGACTGAATCGATATAATAAATTAATTTGACATTGATTTCGTTAATAAAATCATCTAAAAACTTTTAAAAAATTATTAATAATAATATAAAATTAAAGAAATTACATTTTTATCTAAAATAATTATCCAATAATAAATTTTTAAACATCAATAATTTTTATTATACAAATAATGAGTACGACAAATTCAAATTCAAATCTATTTATATTTTAAAAGTTAAAAAGTTGTAATTATAGTTTTTATTAGTACATGTATTGTAAGGGGAGTGCAAAAGACGCATTTGTCTTCTCATAATGCATTTTTTTTTATGGTAATTATGAAAAAAAATTATTTTATTTTTGTTTGGTAAAATAAACATATTGCCTTATGTCCAAACTTTGAACCCACAAATTTGCCATTAGATATTTGCTTTCTTCTTTATTTTATGTTTACAGCTGAAAGAGACACTGAAGTGTAAAGTGATCAGACTGATGATACGGCTTTATGTTCTTTAACTCAGTGCCATTAATTCTTAGGAAATTTTCCTATTTCCTTCCGGTCACTAATTTTTATTTGCCCCTTTTTATTATAAATAATACTATAAAAATAAATTAATTATAATATTTTTAATATTTTGTGGAATTGTAGATCTTTTCAAAGATTAAAAAATTTGATTGATTCGACATATCTGATTTGTATTGAATTAAATTTGGATATAATTTTTTTATTTCAAGCAGGTTCAATTCGATTTAAATCATTATTTAAATAATAAAAATATTTTTAATTTAAATTTAATTATAAAAATATACATATTAATATATATTTTTAATATTTTAATATTTAAAAATAATAAAAACAAGCTTGCAAGCCTACCCGTACTTGAGTAAGAAATTGAAAAAAGATTCAAAAAACCATTTTGAAGTCAATCCATTAAGTACCTCTTGGAATTGTTTAACAATATAATAAAGCTATTTTAAAAAGTTTAAATTAAACCATTTAAAATCATATTTAACTTGTATTTTAACTATCTTTTCAAATGTTTTAAAATTATAATTTTTTTTAAAAAAATTTGTTTTTTTATTATTGTTTTAAAAGTATAAAATCTCATATTATATTGAATCAATCAATTGAATCAAATATTAAACTGATGGAACCTTCAATTCAATTATTACAACCTTGATATTATATATATATATATATCATGATCATATTCATGAAATCACTGATATTTCCACTTGAGCAAAATAGAAGCACTCGAAAAAATCACAATAATTAAAGCTGATCGACAAGGGCGCTTAGAGTTTCAGACAAAAACAGAAGATATACATGTGGTAAGATATAATTATATAGTCAATATATATATATGTAATTTGATGAAATTATCACATCAGAAAGAAACGAAAGGTTTGGACGAAGCGGCAAGCATTTTTTTTTTGTCAAAAGTGGCAAAGAGCTTGTGGTTCACTACCATCCCCAGATCATGAGTTGCACATGGACAAAATCCAGCAGATCCCAGGATTTTGCTAGCTTCTTTGCACATGCTTTTAGGAAGTTTTCTATCACCTCCAACCCAAATTCCCAAATGATTTGATATTTGCTGAATAATTGAATAGATATTTCATTCTTTCGATTGATTTTTACAAGTGGTAAGTTTAATAAGTTCACCACTGAAAAAGAGAGAAGAAAAAGAGTCCCTCTAATCCCATCTCATGTATTCTTGCTTGTCACATTTTGTTTCCTTTTTCTTCTTTAGATTCCTGGTGACGATTACAATCAAAGTTTGATTTCGATTGATCTTTATTCCTATCATCCCACTTAACAAAGCAAAAAGCAAATACAAATGCTAGAATCTAAAGCCCATTAAAAATGATGACTTTTTTCCGAGTAAAGGTCATAATTTTTTTTGGATTTTACCAAGCTTTCCTTATGTTGGCTCTTGAGAAATGGAGATGAGTAAATGATTTGATTCCCCGCATGTTATACGTACGAGGCTGAGTCATCTCTATCTAAGATTCAAGGGCCCTCGAAAATTTGCGGGTTCCCCATTGACGTGCAGTCTTTGATAAGGGTCATGTGGAAACTTAGAAGCGGCCTTGGTAACCGCTCAATTCTAAAGGTGAAAGTAGGACCGTGTGGAAACTTAGGAGCAGCCTTGCTAACTGCTCAATCCCGACATTGATGGGAAACACGGGCCGACATTAATACAAGATTGATAAGAAAAATGCGATATTAACACAAAGTCTTTGATTAATGGACATCCGTAGTGATCCTTTAATCGTTCAATTTACTTTAAAAAAAAATTCATTAAATAAATTATTTTTATAAAATTTTAAAAAATAATATAATAATTACATGATTAAGAAAAATAAAAAAAAACCTTAGACAACCGTTAAATATTCCGCTCCACATAATAAAGTCACGCCAACTTCCTCCATAAAACACAGGAGCCATGTGGCAAGCATAGAGCTTTTACTGATAACTTGTCTTAATAATAAATAATATAACAGAGAATGTTAATAAATGTCTTGCGATATTAATTAAAGTGATATTAAAATAAATAAATATAATATAAAATAAATGCATGTAATTTTTTTTATTTTAATAAAATTTAATTAAAAACTTGGTTTAAATAAATTTATTTGGTTAGCATATATTTTTTTTATTTGTCAAACTAAACCAATCAAATCCGTAGCTATTCAAAGTATAAATCTATATACTGTTACTGACAATTCCTTAGCCTAATAGTTTGGAGTACATTAGAGTTAGCATGTAAATTTGAATTCGATTTTAAACATCCTCTCTTCCATTAAAATCTTGTACATTGCTAGTGAATCAAATTTTATCATCTCATTAAAAATAAAGTTATTTTTATTTATTTTAAAATCTTTGATAAAGTGGCATAATCTAATTTACATATAATATATAAATTTATATATTTTTAATATATCAAATATAAATTCATTTTTATTTCTATTACTTATATCGAACCCAAACATCTTACAAAACTCATAACCACATTATCCACTTAAACTCGAACAAAACCCAAACCAGTATTAGTGATTGAACTGAATCGATTTAACTTTGGTTAACCTATTTTTATTTGCTATATATATATATATATTATTTGCACTTGTTATATAAAGTTTAGTTGGTTCAATTAATTTTGTTTATTGAAATGAAAAGGTTTTATTTTAATTGTTTTCTCCAGCTGCCTAAATTTTCATGCAACGATGGTCCACCCGTGAACGGTAAAGAGGGAATTAATTGCAAACGTGATTGCAAAGTAAGAACAGAGAGTTAAAAAGGCCCATAGCAAATGACCCACCTTAGCCCAACCCAGACCAACTTCCATAACTTTACGGCTAGTCCCATTCACCCAAAAAAAAAAAAATCGAAATTCCAAAATTCCCCATCGGGCCGTCCCCTAACCTTTTTTACGGACGAGAGAGAGAGAGAGAAACGGATTAATGGGATCCAAGGCTAACGCCGTCAACTCTCCCTTCCTATAAATTTTCAAAATTCCCACCACCCCCTCGTAACGGCTCCTTTTGAACAACTCTGTTGTTTGTTTTTGCTTGTTTCTTCTTCTTTTTCCTATCCTTTTCTCGTATATTTTCTCTTCATAATCTTGAATTTTCGAGAACCAGATATTTACCAAAGAAAAAAAAAATTTGAAGTCCTTTCAGATGATGAATCTACAATCAGAAAACCAGGTACTTTTCTGGGTCTTTCTCCTCTTTCTCTTTATTTTCCTTTTGTTTACTGAGAAACTCCAAGAAAACCACCCAACCCCACCCCCCCACAAAGTAAAAAAAAAAAATAGTCAAGAAAGGTAAAAAAAAAAATGTAGGAGAAAACTGATAATTAGTTTTTTTTTTTGGCTTCGTCATGGTAAATTTTAACAAAAATATTTAGTGCTTGTGAGTAACTACTGTTTTGTTGGATTTTTGAAGTCATCTGTAAGAATCTTTCCTAAATTTGTTGTATCTGCCTTTAGGGTTTTAGTTATTTGGTAATTTTTCAATTTTTTCTTTTGTTTAATTAGATCTTGCATTTCGTTGATTTCCTCCGGAAAAGCATAGAAAAGAAAGTGACATTTTCACTAAGGGTTTTATTCATTTGAAAGAAGATTTGATGGCTAATACTATTTTTATGCTTATTTAAACATTTTATGAGCAATAACTACCTATGTTACTTGGATTGAATTTAAGTGTCGGATACGGATATATGTCCGATATGAGTACGTTTCATTTTATTTTTTAAGTTTTTTTATGCGTTTGGGCTCTTCATTATTTTATATCTATATCTAAAAATATATTAAATATAGGTATCGAATATGGATACTTTAAGAAAAATGAAAATTTGGAGCAACATAAATAACAACTACGTGAACATTTTCACCTAATTTTCAGCCATATCCATGGGACATAGCGTAATGTTAGCTTTAACGTCTATATTTCGGGAAAAAAATGGCAATGGAGAAGGTTTATGAAGAGCTAGATGAAGTAAAAGTTGAGAATGAGAAGCTAAGGGCAGATTTCAAAAGCAAAGCTGAATTATGCGAGCACTTGAAGAACCTCCAGAATGAGCAGTTAACAAAGATCCAAGAAGCAAGTTTGAAAATTGAAAAACATGCGGAATAAATTCTTGAAAAAGAAGAAGAAATCTTGGTAGTGAAGCGAGCTAACGAAGATCTGAAACAGAGTCTGCATCAAAAAGAATCTATTGTCAAGCAGTTGAATGCTGCCAATGATAAGCTGAGACTTGAACGTGACGAGAAGAATTGGGAGTGGGAGCAGGAAAATAGAAGGCTGGTATCGGCTTTAGATGAGGCAAATGAGAATAATGTAGATCTAGAGCAAAAAATTAATGTGCTTAGGGCAGAGATTGAAGGTCTAAAAGTGCACCTGTCAGCTTCACTGAATAAGTGTTCAGAAGGAGAGAAATAGGCCGAAAATCTGAAGGAGTTGAGAGGAAGAGACGTTTTGTTGGTCATGGGAGAGGAAGGCGGGAGGAAGTTTGAAGATCATCTAAAACGGCAGAATGAGCAGTTCAAACACCTAGAAGAGGCCCATGACAAGCTTTGCGACCGGTTGAAGGCGAGTAAGAAAGAGTGGGAGCAAGAAAAATCTACACTGCCCAATGAGGTTTCTTCGCTGCAGACAAGACTAGAGTCGCAAATCCGAATTACAGGAGAACTTCAAAATCGTTTGAAAACGTGTGCAACCAAGCCTTGGCTCTTGAAGAAACCCAAAGAAAGTATCTGGAAGTTGAAATTTTAAAGTTTAAAACACGCTTTGGAAATATTTTTGCTGAATGCCAGGATGTAAAGTCACAACTGGACCGCTTGAATTTTCAGAGAGAAAATGAAGTTGCAACTCTGAGACATTTATTGGGCACAATGGAGTCATTTTATAAGGAAACAGAATATCGAGCAGGAAAACTGGAGCAAGAAATCAAGAGTTGTTGACATCCCTCAAAGAATTCCAGGAAGCTATAATTCAAGAAGCCAGAAGTTCCTTTTCCCGTTTGAAACTGAAAAACAAGCTCACGAGTGTAGAGCAGATGCACAGGGAGTGTTCGACAAATCTCAGGGCCAAAGAAGCTGAATGGAACTATCAGCGAGAGGAAATGACCCGAAAATTAAATGATTACATTTCTCAGTTAGAGAGTAAAGACTGCTCTCAAAGTGCTTGAGATTGAATTTGAAGCTTACCTGTCTTCAGCTGTGCGGTTGAAATTGCCAAACAAGGAGATTTCTGTGATGTTGCTACTGTTGAAGTCAGGAATGTCCGAGGTCCAAATGAAACTGGCAAATGTTGAGGCTGAACTGCACCTCCATGAGAAAGAAAGGGGAGAGAATCTTTCTATCCTGAGGCAGCAGCTGGAAATGAAAAATACTGGTCTGGCCAATGCTCAGAGAGACACTGCAGAAGAATTTGAGAGGACGGCAATTTTATCCACGAGGGTTGACACATCAGATCAACTCGAAGATAAGCATCAGCTGATACAGAAAGAGCTCGATAGATGTAAAGAAATGCTTGAGGAATCATCTAGGTGTCAACTTCAGTTGAAAGAGCAAAGTTTGCAGGTGGACCATGATTCAAAAGAAAAAATTAGAGAAGTCCGTGATGCTTTAGATGTAGCAAATTCTGAACTGGAAGAAGAACGGAAGAAGGTAGCATCTTTGTTACAGAGAGTTGAGTCATTGGATTTTATTGAACGACAGTGACTCGTGATGCAGAAAGAGCTTGAGAGTTATAAAGGAAGGCTTGAGGAAGCATCTCGATGCCAAACATACTTGGACAAGCAAGCTTCGCAGATGGAAAGTGAATCGAGAGAGAAGCTTAGATAAGTTTGTGATGCTCTAGATACAGCAAAATCTGAATTGACTGAATAACGAGAGAGAAGAGCTTCTTTGATGAAGAGTGTCAAGTCTTTGGATCACATTGAAAAGCAGTGGCTCCAAACACAGGAAGAACTTGAGAGGTATAAGGAAATGCTTGAGGAAGCATCCATGAACTAATGTCAGTTAGAAAAGCAAGCTGTGAATATGAAAAATGAATTTGAAGAGAAACGTCGAGAAATTTGTGATGCTTTAGGAGCTGCAAACCATGAACTGGCTGAAGAACGTGAGAGGACAGCTACTTTAATGAAGAGGATTGAATCGTCAGATCACTTGGAAGAGCTGTGGGCCCTGAGGCAGGAAGAACTTGACAGATACAAGGAAATGCTTGAGGCATCATCTAGGTGCCGACTTCAATTAGAAGAGCGAATTTCTCAAATTCACAGTTACTCAGAAAGGAAACTGACGGAGATTTGCAATGCTTTGGAAAAAGCAAATTCTGAATTGGTTGAGAAAATTTGTGAAGGACATGAAATTGAACCTGAACTATTGATATGGAAATCTATTGTTGGACGGTTAAAAGTTGACTTTGAAGAAAGATAGGAATTGCGTAAAGAATTAGAAACTTCTCTTTTTGCGCAAGTGGAGGCTGGAGAAATTTTCAAGCAAGAGAAAGATGACCTTGTCTGTTTATCCCAAGAGAAAGAAGGGAGAATAGTCAATCTCCAGCAGCAGATAATGACACTAGAGCAAGATTTCGAAACAAGAGAATTAGAAGCAGTGAGATCTGCAGAGAAATGCATTCTTCAAATCACAAGAGAACACAAGAAGATCTCAGAGGATCTTCAAAAAGAGATTGGATTGTTGAAAAAAGAATCACTCAGACGGGAACTGGAAGGTGCTGCATTTGCACACATAGGTGCGGAAAGAAAATTTCAGCATGAGAAGGAGAAACTTTTGCAGCTTGTAAAAGACAAAGATCATAGAATAAAGGGTCTCATGCTGGTTGTGAGGTCAATGGAAGAAGATTACAGTGGCTCATTGAATTCCTTTTCCTCAGAGCTTTCAAAGAAGCAGAGACAGATTAATTTGGTCCATGAAGTTTGGGAGAAGATAGTCGGAGATAAGATTTTAGCTAAGCTAGAAATTGAAGAGAAAAAATTAATGATTGCGGTGTTGGAGGACGACATTCACAGTATACAGGAGAAACTGTTATCACAAGAAAAGTCCCTCTCTGATTCAAAAAAGCTAGCATTGACTCTTGAAGTTGAACTGAAAGCAAAGCACCCGGAAATGAGGAACTTGACTGATCATATGGAGGCAAGGCTGAGAACATCAGAAGGTTTGGTTGATGAGCTTAAGAGTGAAAGGACAAATTTGCCCGAAGACATCAATAAGTTGTCAACAGAGAGGGAAAATTTGTTTGGATTCATTAGGGACCTGGGTGACAGGATCAGCGAGTTCTCCAGGGAAGACGCACAGCTGATGGGATTCTTGGGAAGGATAGTGCAGTCTTTTGACAATAATGCCCTGGACTTTAGAGGCAGTGCTGAACTCTTTGACTCTCTAAAAGAGAACACGAATGGTCCAGAAAACAAAAAACCTGATTTAGTGGATCTCCAGCAGCAGATAATGATACTGGAGCAAGAGCTTAAAACAAGAGGATTAGAAGTAGTGAGTTTTGCAAAGGAGAGCATTCCTCAAATCACAAGAGAATAGAACAAGATCTTAGAGGATCTTGAGAAAGAGATTAGATTGCTGGAAGAAGAATCACTCAGAAGGGAACTGGAAGATGCTGCCTTCACACATACAGGAGCAGAGAGAAAAGTTGAGCACGAGAAGGAGAATCTTTTGCAGCTGGTAAAAGACAAAGATCACAGAATCAATGGTCTCATGCAGGTTGTGAGGTCAATGGAAGAAGATTTTAATAGCTCATTTAATTCCTTTTCCTCAGAGCTTGCTGAGAAGCAAGGACAGATTAATTTGGTCCATGAAGCTTGCGAGTAGATTGTCAGAGATGAGATTGTGGCTAAGTTAGAAATTGAAGAGAAAAAAAATTAATAATTGTGGAGTTGGAGGGTGACACTCATGATATGCAGGAGAAACTGTTATCACAAGAAAAATCCCTGTCTGATTCAAAACAGCTAGCATTGACTGCTGAAGCTGAACAGGAAGCAAAGCATCTGGAATTTAAGAACTTAACTGATCTTACATAGGCAAGGCTGAAAACATTAGAAGCTTTCATTAATGAGCTTAAGAGTGAAAAAAGAAATTCGCTCGAACACATCATGAAGTTGTCAACGGATAGGGAAAATTTATTTGGATTCATTGGGGACCTCAGTGACAGGATCAGCGAGTTCTCCAGCGAAGACGCACAGCTGATGAGATTCTTCGGAAAGATAGCGCAGTCTGTTGACAATAACTCTTCCGACTTTAAAGGCAGTGATGAACTCTTTGACTCTCAGAAAGAGAACAAGAATAGTATTATTCCTTCACCAGCAACCAATAAAACTCATTTGGTTATTGAAGAAAGATTACCATTTAGACAGCTCTA
>JAQSVH010000003.1:15080597-15094006 GCA_029448705.1 Adansonia digitata
TGTTCTTCGATTCTTCATTTTTTTTTCTAGAGGTATCTTTAACACTCATGTCCTACACATATTCAGACATAGGTAGGAGATATAACCTTTTAAATATATGAAAAATCTCGTATTGGATGCATACCCATATTCTATATTCATGTCCGAATCCGAGTAACATAATGGGTTAAGAATAATCAGATTAAAGCTGTAAGTATTTTCTGGCAATTACGGAGAGACGACAGTTCAGTTTTAATTGTTCTTCGATTCTTCATTTTTTTTTCTAGAGGTATCTTTAACACTCATGTCCTACACATATTCAGACATAGGTAGGGGATATAACCTTTTAAATATATGAAAAATCTCGTATTGGATGCATACCCATATTCTATATTTACGTCCGAATCCGAGTAACATAATTTTGTATTAGTATATATCAGAGAGACTTAATATACAGCTTTTATTATATAAGATTGGCTGTCTATTCTCACCTACCCCTTTTGGATTTTGAAGATACTGGTTGTGGGCATATGCACGGACATATGTGTACTCGATTTTGTATGTTCCACTCTGTCTGCTAGAAATCGTCAGATTCTTACCCCTCTTGAGGATGTGATTGTCTACTCCGGGTGCTTGTGCAACTTTTGATCTTCCAGTTCATGTTGCCAAAGATATCAATGGTGCTCTGGCTCATCCACAGGTACTTCAATTCATTGATAATAAGTTTTAAGTTTTTTAATCCTTGTTTTGGTTTCGACTTTGATGTTGAAACATAATTAGTCCTTTTCGAATCTTGACAATCGGTTTTCCCTTTTGATATTTGTCACCTAAAGCCTTATTATCCGCTGGAATGCGTTGCTTCTCTAATCTTTCTTTAACTTGCACTTCCCTTCTACCTTTGGATCAATGTCCAAACCCTTTAATCCTTTTTTTTTTTTTCCAGATATGAACTTAAATCACTAATAAAATCGATGCCAATGCCAATTTTCTTAGGATTGGCAAGTAATTTGATCATAGAATCATCTAGATGACGTTAATGTCTTCTGTGTTTCACTTGTATACGAATCAACCAATTCTTCTTCTGGTTTCTTATAAGAACCACAAACTAGATGGTCTGAAAGAACCATCTGATCTGTTTATATTGTTTATACGGATTATTATTATTATTATTATTATTATTTTTTACTATGAATCATTTTAAATAGCATTGCTGCTAATAAAAATTTTCTAACAAACTAATAGCTGATATTTTACTTTTGATTTTTTTATCGTATCTTCAGCCACAAATTTTCCATAATCTGGAAATAACTTATTATAGATGTTGGTATGATTATAATTATTAGCTATGGAGAGAGGTACCAAGGAAAGTATTTTCGAGAAGTCTTGAATTTCCCTGTGAACTTGGATCAGCATTAAGATTCTGTAGTCCATGTTTTGTCTTTGACACCTGTATCCAATGTATATTCGGATTTGGGTATGGTCCATATGAGGACATAGCCCTTCTAAGACCCTCCAAATAGGCAGAAACACTTAGAAAAAATTGAATATACCCGTGATCAGCACTTACACCTGAGTTTGAGTAACTTAGTCTATAGTTAAGGATGAATTTGCTGGGTGTATGCAGAAAAGTCTTCCGGAATATGTTGCTCGCTACCCAATTCGAGAGAATGCAATATAACACAACGAATGTAGAAATGATGGAATGTTTCAGGGAGCTATATCCAAGCAAGGGAAATGCCTAAACTGACTTAAATGCATACAGATGCATATAAATAGAGAGTCATTAATTCTCTTAGACATAATTTTCCTCTCCTTTTTTTTTTTTTTTTTTTCATGTGAAGCTTTTAGAGCATTATTCCAAGATTAACCATAGTGCCTATTACTTATTGATTTTCACCTTCTGCGTATTCTAGGTAGAGTAAGGCTGAGATAGGACATTGAGAATGCAATTTAACAGAATGGATATAGTACTGTGGTTACATTTGCAGAGAGTGATGCTGATACTCTATCTTACTCGGATTTTGATGTGATTGTTGGATACGGGTATGTTTAATTTTTCTAAGGTCTTCCTTATATTTGGAGGGTCCTTGGAAGGTCATATCCTCGTACTCATGTTTGGAAATGTGTCAGACATGGCCCAAAGTTATGTCAAAAAAAATGAAAAGTCAGAGTAACATAGTTGATCCCCATAAAAAATGCAAAGGCAATGGCTAAATAAAGACACATTACTATGAAGATGCTTTTTAAGTTACTTGGTCTAAAATTTATTTTGAGACCCTCATCAGCCAGCGTAGTTTTTTCCTTTTAAATAAATTATTAAAAGAAAAAAAACTTGGCCTGCTTGTTTGCTTAATGATTAAAATTCTTTGAAAATTTTTCCCATGGCAGGATCTTATGCATCACATAGGTTTATACATGGCGAAGGGAAGGGGAGCCAGGATTGTGTCAGAGGTCTCATTTGCTGCTTCCTAAGATACCATGTTCATCAGACATCTAAGACTGCTGGAAATGTGTATTATATGTGAATTCAAGCTTTGCAACTATACAATGCAATTAATAGTAAAGATATTAGAAATAGCTGCTTTATCCACCAATATCTTTTAAAATTTGAAATTCTTGCCCTATATTATTCAGCAGATAATAAATCTACTATTTTTTTTCGCTTTAATGCTATATGTGATTGCTAATATCTTCATTGGATGTAAATTTTGCAGCAGAACAAGAAAGTTGATATTGGCAGTCGATGTTACTAGGACGTGGGTCAGAGTATCGAATACAAATATATGCCCAATATGGGTATATTTAAATTTTTCTAAGCTTTTTCATGTATTTGGAGGATCCTTGAAGGGTTTATACCCATGTCTGGATATGCATTTGACATGAGAGTCCGAAGTGAGTACTTCAAGAAAAATGAAGAATTGGAGTAACATAGTTGGCAGTAACGCAGTTTTTCAGTGAAACAGTTATGTGGTTTCAGTAAATAAAAATATAAATAACTGCCTATAACAAGTCATTGAATGTGAATACAATTAGTCTCCTGGTTCTAAGACAAGTCATGGAAAGGCTTTCCACTTGACAAGGGGGTGTCATGTAATTGAAGATTCATACTATGTCTTAAGTAACAATGATAAATCTTGGTAACATTTTTAAGCCCAGGGATGTCCACCTCTTTCTTCTA
Organism: Adansonia digitata; assembly: GCA_029448705.1. Lineage (NCBI taxonomy): Eukaryota > Viridiplantae > Streptophyta > Magnoliopsida > Malvales > Malvaceae > Adansonia > Adansonia digitata. The sequence goes on from JAQSVH010000003.1 coordinate 15,083,755, forward strand.
GGCAAATTAAGAGATAAAACCTTAAACCCTTTTTATAGACATGAACCTAGGAATATGTCTGGAGCCTGCAGCAGCTCCCCTATCCCACAATGTGGATGTCTTAAGGTATTTTGAATGTCAAATAATCAGTAACTAATCCTGTTGAACGGTGGAAAGAATAATGTTTTTAGTATTAAGACAACATTTATTAGCTCGTAAATGCAATGGCATTGATATACTTCCAAGCTTCTAGCAACAGAAATGGTTTTGCAGAATTACATGCGCTTCAATGTTAAAACCTCCAGCCACCGACAAAGACTTGAAAAAACGAAGCAATTTGCTAAAGCTTCTGGTTGAATGCAAATGAAGAAAACGAATAAACGAAATATTTCTCTCATGTTTATAAGTACAGACTATAAAACATCTACAGCCAACAGAAAACATGCTTTTCCCAGAGTATCACTATAAGCAATTTTGACAAAAGGGAAAAGGAAAAAGAAAAAAAAAACACTTTATAGTGTAAGCGTACACAGGCAACCAATCAGTTCACCTATTGCTACTGTGTCCTGATCTTAAGCCATTGTACTTCCGATGAAGTGCAGGGTGTACACAGGAAAAAATCGATGGCTTTTGCTTCTTTTGTTTTACTCCAAAGATAAATGACCTCAAAGGAACTCCAGACAGACTATTCGAGTGTTGCAGTTCGCTACTTTGACGGCTCTTAGATCCAGAAAGTCCCCAGTCTTCTGTCAACTTCGCCAGACTCCTCTCAACTTCAATCTGTAATGTTGTTACATGATCTAAACCAGCTTGCAGTTCATCTGCAACTTTGTTATTCTCTTGTTTCATGTTCAAAATCTCGCCTTGGAATTTTGCCGCTTGGTAACTTGTGAAGCTGAAGTCATCATCTTCAGCACTTGCTTTCAAAGCCTGTGTTATTTCTTCTTGAATAGCACACAAAGATGAAAACCGGTTCTTCAGTTCTTCTTTCAGTGATGCACTGTTTTCCACCCAGACATTCAATTCATTCTGTACTTCCCTCAGGTGTTTGTATAATGGTCGCACATCTGATTTTAGAGAATATTTTGTAGTGCTACTTCCATCTAGCTTTTGTCTTTCAGCGAGTTTTGATACCTCGGCCTCTAAATCTTTCACTCCAGTTTCAAATCTCTGCACCTCATGGAATGCTGTGCTGAATCTAAACCAGAATTCCAAGTTCTGTTCCAGCAGTTCATCAATGTTCATCCGGAACTTTTCTTCAATTGCAGAAGTGGTTTGAGACTGGTTAACTAGCATTGCTCCAATGTCTTCTTTCTCCAGTTGTGGAGTTGTTAAGGTTTCAGTCACTACTGATTTCTCAGAGTTTACTTTAGGTTCGACATATTGATCAGTATTGTTGTTTTCACCAAGACCTGCTTGAAAAAGGCTTAGCTTCTGACGTAAGGACCGAATCTCTTCATCTTTCATGGCATTAGTGTTCTTCAGTTCCTTTAGCTGCAACATTATCTCAAACAGGCCATTCTGTTTATTTGCCTCTACTTCCGTGAGCTTCTTTTTGGTATCCTTGTATTTCCGAAGCGTTGTAGTATATTCTGTCAATAGACTCTTCTCTCTGTCTTCTATATCTTTCGAGAACAATTGCTTCCAGTCTGGCTCATCTTCTTGCCCTATTTCCTGTTCTTTTGATTCAAATTTGGCAAGAGTGTCCACTGTCGGTGAAGAAGCTTGCCCATCAACTTTGTCCTCTGCTATGAGGTCTTCAGATTTCTGCGAAGGCTTAGAAGTTTCATTGCTAACACCTCCTTCATTTGTAGAAGTTTTAACAGAATCATGTTCTTTCGCATTCCCCATCTCTTCTAATTTCAGATCCTCCCTTGCTTCTAATTTCGCATCCCCACCCTTTGTACAACCATTGCAGCAATCAAGTTTTTCTCCTTTTTCTTCAGTCTCTTTTTGCGATGCAACTTTAACCACAGAGTCCTCTTCTTTCAATAAAGAATCTGACACCACAACCGTCTCTTGTTTTGCACATTGCAGATTTTCACAGCCATCACTTGCATCCAGATTCCGGCTTTCTTGTTCTTCAGTCTTTTTTGGGGTCTTGACTCCAGCTGGAGAGTTCTCTCTTTTTAATGCACGAGCAACCAAAAACTCCTTTCCTGCTTTCACCTTCTTTGTCTTCTTGTCACTATCTTTGAACTCCTTTTCCTTTGATGATCGGACTTCCACGGAAGAGCTCTTCTCTCTTGCAAGTTCTTCATCTGGCTTTGCACTATGCAATTTCTGTGAAAGTTGATCAAGATTGCAATGTGCTTCAGTAAAATGAGTTTGGAGATTGTTGCTTTTGTCTTCAACACTCTGATTCAAATCCTGAATCCCATGAAACTTCTCCTCCATCTCCCTAAGCTTGTTCCTCAAATCATTTTTTCCATCAATCAGAGTGCCCTTATCATCTTCCAAGGTCTGAATCTGGGCTTGAAGCTCATCAGTCTCGGTTCTTAGTCTTTGAATAAGAGCCGTCTGAGATGAGACTGCAGTTTCTAAGTTAATTACCTTGTTCACGAGTTCATCAATCTTCTCCACCATTTCTGTCACTGTCAATGATTCACCAGGGCCAACCTCAAACTGCTCCTTTATCTTCTCCCTTATGGACTCCATTTCCTCTCTCTTTTGGGTAGTATCACTCACTTTTTGTTCTAATTTTTTTGACTTTTCTGCTGCTATTCCTGATTTATCTCTACTGGATGGTTGTTCCGGACTGACTTCATTTAAGAGATACTTGCTCTTGAGGAAGTCCAACTTCTCCCTGGCATCCTTGATCCTTTTCTGCTCGACTTCTGCTTCCATGGCCGATCTCTCCTGTTTCTCCTGCATCTGAGCCAATGTCTCCTTGCACGATTTTAGAGCTGTAACCGCCATCACGTTTCGAGCCTCATCATCTTCAATGACCCTACCCTCACCAAATTCATCTTCCAAACCACAAACTTTCTCTTGCATTTCCTTTATCTCATTATCTATTTTCCAGTATTTTGTCAGCCCACTTTCGTAAGAGCTCTTAACGAACTCTTTTTCGGTCTGCAATGCCAGGATTCGTTTCTGAAGCCTATGTATCTCCTCAAGCCCCTCAGCCTTGGTCAAACCAGATTTAGGAACAGCAGTGGTAGCAGCTTTTATTGATTTCATATGTTGCGTTTTTTTTGTGGCTGATGTTATTAAACCCTTTAAATGTTTGACAGGAAGGTTCGGAACTTTGGGTATATTGCCTTTAGAGTTTGCTGAAGGCTTCTTCGAGAGTTGCAGTGAGCCATACTCGTCTTCATCATCCATTGCAAACTGGACTTGCTCCGGACAAACAGAAGCAATGGTGTTGTTCGCGTTCTGTAGCTCTGTCGATATGTGATCATACCGTTCAGCTAAGGCACGGTATGCTCTGTAAAATTCTTCCACAAAATGAATGAGTTCCGGTCTCTTTTTGTAGTACATTTCTGCTCTCTTGGCAAAGGAATCTCCGTCTTCTTCTATGAGCTTAAGCACGACGGCTACCTTTTCCTCCATATCTGCAATTCCCATTGCATTTTCTTAGACAGTTTTCCATCAAGCAGATATTACTTGAGTGTTTCAAAGCTAGATCTTAGTTCATCATAGCCAAAGTTTACCACCAACTTCATAAATATCCCAAGCTGTTAATTACTATACATATAATCAGAAATGCAAATGAAACTATTGGAAAAGTAAGTTTATTTGATGGATTTTTTTTCTTAGATTTTCCTTTTTTTTTTATTACGATAATATGGAAATATAGATTCGATCAGAATTTAGCTTTGATCTAAACTAATTTATGAATTTCAATTTAAAACCTTCATTAACAAAATTCCATGATCAGAACATAGTCATAGGCTTTGAACATGATTTCACAACAATAGATTTTTCTGACTTTTCTAGGAGATTGCTTCATTTAATTGTGAAAGAAAAAAAAAATATGTATATATATATATATATAAATTATAAATCAGAATCATGGCTGTTCTAGGAGATTGCTATGTGTTGTTTGAATCAAAACTTATTATCAAAATTATCAGAAAAGACTGAAAAACTCATATCAAATTTCAGCTTTCATTCATAAATTAAATTAAAATTCCATTCAAATGAGAAAACCAAAGAAAGTCATTAAAAAAAAAACACCCAAAACCCAGAAATTATTATACTTTCAACATCAAAGGAAAATTAAGAAATAAATAATTACCTTGAAGGTTTTGTTCCATCCATTTTGATTGCTTTGTTCTGATATGGCTAGCCCACCACCATGAATATGCATTACTAGCAGCTCTTTGCAACATTTTATTTTTCTTCAAATCCTTAAAAAAAAACTAAAATTTATCTTCCTTTTGATCTTCTCCACTCGAAATACCAAACACAAGTAGAAAAAGATCTATATATTTTCTTTTTATCAGTAACAGACCCTCCCAAAAGCATGCAGAACTCTCTTTATACCTAAAACATGGAAGCCATTAACGAATTAAAGAAAGAAAAAAAAAAAACAAAGGAAGAAATGTTATTAGATTTGTCAAGGAAACTTCTACAAAAAAGAAATCTGGGTTTTTTTTTTTTTTTCTGTATTTGTTATTGGATCGTGGAAGGGAGCAAACCTCGGCTGAATATTTTGTCGAAGCAACGAAGCATTTATATTTATTTTCCTTCCTTGTATTAAAATAAGCCGTGAAAGTGGACTGGCATGCATTTTTTAAATTAAAAAAAACAGTTCAAAAGTTGAAGCCATTGGTCTATCTCCACGTGGAATTTTGCTTTTTACTAGAGTGGGCACCCTACCTTTTTTTTTCTTTAGCAATTAAGCATATGTAAAATATTTTTTTTTGTTAATTTTATTATTTTTTTAAAAAATTTATATTTAATTAAAAATATTAATCTTTATATATAAGGGATTGATCTTTACGAATAAAAGATCATTTTCTTTTTACTTTGCTTTACTTTAAGAAACTATTTGTATATATAAAAGATCGATCTTTTTATTTTATTCAACAAAGGATCAATCTCTGATAAGTAATTATATTGATTTCGATTTAAATTTTTATTTTTTATTTTTACTTTGTTTGAGCTTTTGAAAAGTTTTATATTTTTAAAAAGCATAAAATATTTTTTTAAAAAAAATTAATAAATCCTTCATTGATTAAATTATTTTTTTGCATAAAAAATATTAAATTATTTTTAAAAAATTATTTTTTTGGACACAGACTTAAGTTTTAAAACGGACTTATATATATATTTTCATTTAATTATAAAAGTGATAAATAAAGTTTTCAAATGTGTGGGAAAGCAATCAATTTTTTTCTTGTTTAAGCAAAGTAGTTTGTCAATCCAACCACCGACTTGGAATCTTATCTTAAAGACTAAACAGCCTTTTCATTTTCCCCCCTTTTGAAAAAAAGGATAAAAGTATAAAAAGATGCTTTTAAAACAACACCGTGTTTCGATACAAGCTACGTGCCCTAATAAATTGAAAGCAATGACAGGTATTTCAGTTGTATTTTTGGACGGTGCCCATTTAAAAAAAGAAATTGAAGCACCATTTTCAGAATTTCTAACTAGCTATCCTTTTAGCTATGGCTGGATTTTATTTTTATTTGTCTAAATCGGATTTAAAAGTTTTTTTATTTAGAAAATTAATTTATATTTTTATAATTAAATTTAAATAAATTTTTTATTAAATAAATAATAATATTGAGTTAAATTATAAAATTTTTATTTAGGATCGATCCATGACTTCACTCGTAGATAGTTCTTTTAATTGAAAAAGGCTTATTATAAGGAAAAAGAAGAAGAAATCTCAAGTTTTTAACTTTGAACAATGAAACGATGAGAGGCTTGGCTGGCAGCATCAACCTCCAATTTTGCACCAATAATTTGAATCATGGCTGGCATTTGCATTTGCATGCATCAATGAATACCCAAAGGGGAGGGGCCTTGACGGGCAAATAGCAAAAGCACGGCTTTTGTTTCTAGACATAGGCATGCTCTCAAGAGCACTTTATCAAAGATTTAATTGAATCATTGCTCTGGGGGTGAAAGCCCTTCTGGGCGTCATTGCCAATGCGATGGTTAGGTGGGGATAGACGGGGAAATGGCAAAGGTGAGACATAGTACAGCAAATAATAGCGCACACTCTCAAGAACTCTCCCTCCCTCTTTATTTTTTTTTTTTTTGAAGCTTTTTATGGAAAAAATCGCAGGATCTCCATGTGATCACAAACAAGCTGCTTAGAATCGATTTCATGACTGCACGATTTGAACCTCTAACAACCGCAAATCAAGTGGTTCAGTCAAGCCTCACTAAAAAAAAACTAGGGGAACCGTGTGGACCACGATCACAGCTTTGAGGTTGCTTTTGATTGAGGGGGAAAATGCATGCAGCAGCAGAAAGGGAGGAATCTTTGAGCAATAATTTTTTATATCAAAAGCGAAAGGCTGGCCACAAATGGAATGTTGTTAGCGTAAATAAAGATTAAAGATGGACCAAATCTTGCAACTGGGGATGAGTGTGGAACATTGATGCAGCTATGATCAACGATAGATTGTTGGGATAGGGATCTAATTGACAGGCAGAAACAAAGTAAACAAGATTATATTACTCGAATTCAGATAAACGTTAGTGATTGACATAACTATATTCAATTCTTTAAAAAATTTCTATATATATCTAGAGAATGGTACTTTTATAAACATGTTTAAATATATGTCAAACAAAGATATTAGATTTAAGTACGTCAAAAAAAAAATAAGAGCCGGAGATGAATACAAGAAATAAGTAAAATAGAAAAGAAATATACTCTTCATGACAGAGAAAAAACTATTTACAAGATTGATAAGATAGTGGATTAATCGGAGTAAAGATCAAAATTATTCACAGTTAAGTCAAAAACAGTGAGCTGAAAGCAATGACCATTTCTTGAATATTCACAGAAAAAATATTTTATAGGAAAGACAAACAAATCTTCCACCGTATCTTCTTGTTTCCACAGATCATTTCAACTATATGTAACCTGGAAGGATGACCAACAAAACAGAGGACATCCTGGAAATATGTGTTCATCCAAATCATCTTGAAGCGGAGAATACACATCTCTGTGCATCTCCATTTTCCATTAACCCTTTGCATTCTACCTGGAGCTGATGCAAATCCCCATCTCTAACATTAACTACCATTTTTTTTTTTTAACATTATTCACGGATGCTATAACAAAATTACTTCTTCAAGAGTAACCCCAGCCGAAATTTTATGTAAACTTCATGGGTTCATCTACAATCACTCGGTCAGGCACTTCTAGGCAGAAGTTCTGAAGTGAAGAAACCCACTGCAGCACAGACTTGCTTCCCTCTGCATATTTTAACCAAAATACAATGAAAAAGTAAGTATGCATTGAGAAATCTTAGGTCCATCTAAAAGAGCAACACAGTTGATGGCATGAAACACCTAATGCAAGCATTGTCTGTCACAAGAACATGTATAAACATCTCCTAAGAGCTCAGAAACACCCAATTCACACGTCACAAGAACTATATTAAGGAATTCACTAGTATTCAAGGAGATAAGCTGATAAGACCAAAGCCTCACCCCATGCCATAAAGAGCTATTCATACAGACAGTTAATTGTGAGTGGTTATTGACAATGTCTGCAATAACATCAGAGGCATGTCACCAAGCAGCTATTATTAAGAAAATAATAGTGTCGGGCAAACTCAAGCTTCTTCTGAATCAAAACTAAGGTCCAACATGAATAATAGTTCATGTCAATCACAGCAGGTCAGTCAGGAAGAAGCTTGCAATAAATAAGTTGGTAAGAAGAATGGTTACAAAATGGCAGCAATAATAGTTCACATTGAAAATTGATCCTGCAAAGTGGGCATCAACGATATCCTATTGCTTTGGTCTTGATAGTAGATATACCCCCCAAACCCACCCTATCACGCATATGAAAAGGACATCCCACAACCACCATGAAAAAGAAACTTAAAAAAAAAAAAAACGAAACAAAACAAAGATTCTTAAAAGTTCTGCATGGCAAAACACATCAAGTCACTTGAACAACTATTAGAAGTTGCTCTCCACAGCTCACCAAGTTTAAAAGCATCTGGTTAAACAGTGTGTGAAGCTCTTGTTTCATTAAAATGCATGTTCCATTGAGTAGCTTTCTCAAATTTGAGCGATGTGCGCTGCAAGGAATGCGTGCAGTGACCGTGAAAGTGTGCAATATGATTGCATTATAAAATGGGGTTTTAAGGAACCTAATTTCTAGAAAACAAAGCAAAATTGTCGTTAAATCTGTTTCAATAGCTTCAAAGTACAGATCAGTGATGTTTCTGTGAAGTAGAGACAGCAAAAGCTAGCCAGCTTACAGTCAGGCACATAAAGGCAAGAAGAACAATCTCAACTTCTTGATAAAGATAAATAATAAAGTCTTAAACCTGAACAAATTAAATATGTAGCTTCCAAGAATGATTATTAAAAGATGCCATAAAACCAATCAACTAGCCTTAAAAACAATACTCAAAGACACAGGTTAAACTTGTAAACGTTTCACCAACAAACTGATTCTAGATATCAATCCACAATCACTCAAAATCTTATCAGAAATGAGAATGGGAATTAAATAAATCTTACCAAAAGAGAAGCCATTTGAGAGATTCTTGATTGCACTCAAGACCTGATTATTGGGCCCTCTACAAGTTCCTTGCAACCAGGTCTATAACAAGGAACCAGCACTGCAAATCCACCATCATCTTCATCATAAACTTGAAAACCAGGACCGTGGGGTTCTTCCCACCCAATGGACCACTCAGGACCTTCTGATTCATATCCAGACAAACGCAAACCATCTGATGAAACCACCACAATATCACATTCTTTATCAAACACCCTACTCTCTTCACCACCTTGCCACTTCCCCTTTCCCTTGGTTGGGGCTATTTTTGTTTGGAATTTTACAGTCTCAGAAGAATTCGGAGAATTCAAAGAAGACCAATTTGGAACAGGGTGTTTCTCTTTACTTCCACCACCCCAAAACCACCATGGAAAACCAGGAAAAGAAAATGCCATTTTTTAGCAACCATAAAACTCCATAAATCCTTCCTTTCTTTTTCAAGCCAACATGGTTAATATTTCTCGCAGTTAACCACCAAATTAGGAAATGGTCAATTGATTTTGACAATTAAAAAACAATAAAAATATCAAAATTTAGACAAATATTAATTGAATCCAACAATTTTTAGGATCATATTAAAGTCAAAAGCTTCGAACTTAAGCTCACGCAAACATTCTTCTGTATAGATTTTTCTTCTCCCAAAAGAAAAAAAAAAACAAAACAAATTTAGCCAATGAAATGGGCCTTTTCTAATACCACTTTTTTACAGTTGAATGACCTTTTTCTTTAACTGAAAAATTGTCCACCCAAAGTCACCAAAGGCAGAAATGCCCAAAAAGCCCAAATTTAAGAACTTTTACTACAAGCCGAAAAAAAACAAAAAACTTTCTTTTAATTACAGGAACAGCCAGTAAAAGCTCAATAGAATCGGCGATTCAATTTTGATTTAAAGATACGACCTTCTTGAGAAAATCGGGATAATCAGGGATCGGCATAGCACCAAGCGGTGATTTCAGGCTTTCAGCGCTATTACCGACGAAAAAAAAAGAATCAGAAAAAAAAATTCAAACCTGAAAATCAACAAAACCAAACGTTTAGGGAGGAAAACGAACATTACAAGCTTTCTAAAGTGCAAACAAAAAAACACGTTGAATTCACTGGTAAAAAAAAAGGGGGTAAAATTCAACACAGTGGAGACGTGAGATGGAGAGAGAAACTTTTAAAACCAATGAAAAATTAAAGTAACAAAAATCGAAAACCCTCAAACTTCTTATCTCTCACTAATCTCCATTTTTATCTTTATTTTCTCTCTCTAGATTTCTCTCTCTTCTGTAACAATGAATCAACTGATAGAGTTTGTCTCCTTCAAGAATTTAAAGAGCCATTTTTTTTAAGTAATCGTTGTTTAAGTAGGATTAATCAAATCCCATCGGACGGTCCATATGCAACGATGTGAATAAATAATTAAAAGATTTGTTTTATTGAAAATAATATAGTTGGTTAAAATTTTAAGTGACCGTTGATTTGGCGACAAGTTAGAGCCGAAACCGTCCAGATTTGCTTACGTGGGTATCGTAAACTCCAATCACTATGTGCAAAGGGAATTACAGCTGCAGGTGT
>JAQSVH010000003.1:15094106-15109521 GCA_029448705.1 Adansonia digitata
GAAACCGTCCAGATTTGCTTACGTGGGTATCGTAAACTCCAATCACTATGTGCAAAGGGAATTACAGCTGCAGGTGTGAATTAGCTCAGCCTTTGGGGTTTTTCTTTTTTTTTTTGAATTAAGAATTTGCTCCAAATAAATTTACACCTATACAAATAATAATTTAATGTTAATATGATATTAAAATTATAAAAATAAAAATTAATATAAATTTTAATTTTTTATTCATCAAATAATATTTATTTATTTTTTTAACATTAATGGTAAAAATTATTGGAGTTGACTTTTCTATAATTCATCAAAAATTACAGGAAAATTGAATAAAATTTATTAAAAAGTAAAGTTTTTATAATTTGTGAGAATTACAAACAAATGGAATAAAAATTAAAATTACATAAAAAAACTAAAGCAAATATGTTGGAGTAACTCTATATATATATTATAATTTTATCAAATTGCATAAAAGTAACTAAAAACTTATTAAAATATTTTTAAAAATTCTCAAAATTACAAAAAAAAAAATCTCTCAAGTACAGATATCAACACATTTGACTTTATCACATGTCAACGGTAATGCTTTTAGGTTTATAAAAGATGTAAACCCATAAATTTATTTATTTATATATATATATATATAGATATATAGATATTACTTACAAGAAAAGGATTTGGCAAAGAAAACAAAATTTATTTTGTAATCAACATATAAATATTTTGTATTTTAAGTTCAAATTTCATCGTTTACAAAAAATATTTATCAATAATTATATAAGCTATTAATAAAATATTAAACTCTTAATTTTAATAATTAAGAATTAAGCCTTATAATTTCATTTAAAAAACTCTTTTTGTATAAACTCCGAAAATAATCTCAAATAAACAAAAATTGTTAATTAATGTGGTGTGAGACTCATTTTTGAAGTACATGTACATTGATATTTCAATATTTTTTTTCCAACTTACAATTATTAATGATGGTTTTTTTTTTTTTATTTAGTTATTGATGATGTTGATGGAACTAGTTTTGTGGAAGATGTAAAGAAATGAATTGAAGGGGAAACAAAATTGAAATGTTTTGACAATGAGGTTTAGCTTAGTATCAATGAAATAATGCAATTTTATGTTAAAATTTTCAAATTAAATATTTGCTTGTATATTTGATGTTATCAAGAATTGAATTTTGTTTAGTAAAATTAAGAGTTTAACATTTCATCAAAATATCAAGTGTTTTTTTGATTAATTTAAGTATTTGTTATTTAATTTGTTTGTGTGATTTAATTAGTGAATTTTTATATGTTGATAATGCTTGTTTATCTATATTATATATAATATGATTAATTGAATCAACGTCACAAATCAATTAACATCAATTTAATTAATAAAAATACAAAAGACCAAATAAATTATTATATCAAATAATATAATTCAATTTTTATATAATTTTTATTTAAAAATTTTTTACCAAATTAAAAAAAAAAAAACTATATAAACTATCTATAAAATCAAATTTTTAAACAAGTATTTATTACTTTTTTTTCTCATGCACTCCATGCAATCAAAGTACCATAATCTTATTATTATAAATTCTCCTGTTTTGAAATTGAAACATTATTATTATATGTTATTTGTGATATTTTAAGCTGACTCATCTCATCACTTTATCCCAGCTTTCGTGGACCTTCGTCGAGCTCGCTGTCTCCATCAGCTAACCATCCCGATAAGCATGACATGAAATTTAGAAGCGGCGAACTGCTCAATCCCACATTGATGGGTAACAAAGGCGTGTGGTGAGTGCTGAGCGTAATTACATTTTTTGCTTTATATTAATGAATATCGTATGCTCGTCGCTAAAAGAGGATATTGGGGAGGGCTCTTCCTATTGAAGAATTGCAACAATTCAAGTTCAAAGTGTCTGACTCGCTGGTTTTTAGCCGGAACTGCCTCAGGATAGTACGAAATGATTTGAATTCATAAATCTTTTGAGGTTCAAGAACAAAAGGAAATTCCTTTCTAGTAAATTGTTACACTACGCAGCTTAAAGAATCAATATTTCTAGTCAGGAAATTAGTACGCCAACTTGTGAGCTAATCTGCCTCCTTATGACAGGTTTGATAAATAAAATATATTCGTGTTTAGAATGTTAATACATTAAATAGTTTTTATTTGTATTTTACATTTATACAATTAATAAGAAAAATCATAAAAGCAAGTGAACTTAAGTAAAAAATGAATATTCGGATAAATATAAGAAGTAATAGAAATAACACGTTAAAAGAGAATCCCACATGCAGGATCTCATTCATGAAATTAGTAAAACCTTTAAAATATACAATGGCACACAGACTAATTTGTATAGGAATTGGCCGCTAAAAGTATCCTGAAATTAAAAGAGGGAAAAATTTGAGAAGACTGCAAAGACTGGCTGGAAACTTGAACCAGTGAGTTTAAAAGCCCATAGCCATTGGCCTACCTTAGCCCACAGCCCAACCCAACTTTTCAACTACCTAACGGCTAGTCTGATTCAAAATCAATATTCTAAAAATTCCCCGTTGGAGGCTTGTCCCTAACTCTTGGGAAACGACTAACGAGAGGGAACAGATAAACGAGAAATGGATCCAACGCTAACGCCCGTCAGCTCCTCCGTCCAATAATTTTTAAATTCCCCACTGCCCCCTCTCTCTCTTAACGGCTCTTTTTGAACCACTATCTCATTTCTTTTTCTTTTTCCTTTTTCCTCTCCCATATTTTCTCTGCCTCTCTTTTAAATGTTGAGAACCAGAAAATTACAAAAGAAGGTAAAACTTGCACTGAAGTCTCCTCAGATCACGATTCTATAATCCGAAAACCAGGTATTTTTCTGGGTCTTTCTTATCTTCTAGTTATTTTTTCCGTTTGTTTACTAGGAAAATAAAATGAAAAGACTCAAGAAAGTTCAAAACGTGGGAGAAATCTGACAACTAGTTTTTTTTTTTACTCAGCCCTCGTGGGATTTTAACAGAAATATTCATTTTCTGCTTGTGAATAATTACTAAAATGTTGTTGTATCGAGAAGTTTTCTGTAGAAATTTTTTATATTGTGGTGTTTTCCGGCTTTAGGGTTTTAGTTATTTGATATTTTTGAATTTTAATGTTTCGTTTATTTGTTTAATTAGATCTTGGCATTTGCTGTCCTCCTTTTGTTTCCCGGGAGGAGCATTAGAAAAGAACACGACATTAGGTCTTGATTTTTCCTTCAGAAAAGAAATTGCAATTCAGTTTATAGCGAGGGTTTTATGCATTTCAAAGGAATTCTGATGGAGAATACTATTTATATGCTTATTTAAAAATTTTAATGAACTGCAAGGTTTTTACTTATTTATCAGCCATTATCTTTGGGACATAATTTTAGTTTCAATATCCACCTAAACGTGTTAGCTAAAAGATTTTGCTTTGCCTGCAAACGTGTGTAATTTGGGAACTGATTTTCAGGGAAAAAAGTGGCAATGGAGAAGGTTTATGAAGAGCTAGAGGAAGTCAAATTTGAGAACGAGAAGCTAAGGGCAGATTTAAAAAGCAAAGCTGAATTGTATGAGCACCTGAAGAAAGTCCAGAATGAACAGTCAACAAAGATCCAAGAAGCCAGCTCAAAAATCGAGAAACAGGTGCAACAACTTCTTGAGAAGCAGGAAGAAATCTCGGTGGTGACGCAAGCTAATGAAGATCTTAAATGCAGTCTGAATGACAAAGAATCTATCATCAAGCATTTGAATGCTGCTAATGATAAGCTGAGAGCGGAGCGTGATGAGAAGAATCGGAAATTGGAGCAGGAAAATCGAAGGTTGGTATTGGCTTTAGATGAGGCAAATGAGAAGAGTATAGATCAAGAACAAAAAATTAATGTGCTTATGGCAGAGATTGAAGGCCTCAAAGAACACTTATTGGTTTATCAGAATAAGTATTCAGAAGCAGAGAAAAAGGCCAAAAATCTGAAGGAGCTGAGAGAAAGAGATGATTTGTTGGTCAAAGTAGAGGAAGACAGGAGGAAGGTTGAAGATCGGCTAAAGTGGAAGAAGGAGCAGTTCAAACACCTAGAAGAAGCCCATGACAAGCTTCGAGATCAGTTCAAGTCAAGTAAGAAAGAATGGGAGAAAGAAAAATCTACATTGCTCGATGAGATTTCTTCGCTGCAGACAAGGTTAGATTCTCAGGTCCGAATCACTGGAGACTTTCAAAACCGGTTACAGATGTGCAACCAGGCCTTGGCTCATGAGGAAACCCGAAGAAAGTACCTGGAAGTTGAAATTTCAGACTTCAAAACTCGCTTTGAAAATGTTTTTGCTGAATGCCAGAATGCAAAGTCACAACTGGACTGTTTGAATTCCCACAGGGACAAAGAAGTTGCAACTCTGAGACATTTGTTGGGCACAAAGGAATCATTTTATAAGGAAATGGAATATCGAGCAGGTAGACTAGAGCAAGAGAATCAAGAGCTGTTGACGTCTCTAAAAGAACTCCAGGAAGCTAGGATTCAGGAAGCTGGTAATTCCTCTTCTCTCTCAAAGCTGAAAAACAAGCTCAAAAGTGTGGAGCAGATGCACAAGGAGTGTTCAGCAAATCTTAGGACTAAAGAAGCTGAATGGAATTCTCAACGGGAGGAAATGACCCTGAAGTTCAATGATTGCAGTGCTCAATTAGAGAGTCAAAGCGCCGCTCTCAGAGCACTTGAGATGGAACTTGAAAGTTGCCTTTCTTCAGCTGTTCAGTTGAAATTGCAGAATGAGGAGTTTTCCATAACGTTAATATTACTGAAGTCAGGAATGTCTGAGGCCCAACTGAAGCTTGCAAATTTTGAGGCTGAGCTCCGTCTCCATCAGCAAGAGAGTGTAGAGAATCTCTCCATACTGAGGCAGCAGCTTGTGATGAAAAATAATGCACTGGCCAATGCTCAGAGAGACATTGCCGAAGAACGTGAGAGGACAGCAATTTTATCCAGGAGGGTTGATGCCTTAGAACAATTTGAGGATAAGCATCAGCTGCTAGAGAAAGAGCTCAATAGATATAAAACAATGCTCGAGGAATCATCCAGGTGTCAAATTTGGTTGAAAGGGCAAGCTTTGCAGACGGACAATGATTCTAAAGAAAAAATTAGAGAAGTCTGTGATGCTTTAGATGCAGTGAATTCTGAACTGGCAGAAGAACGGGAGAAGGTAACATCTCTGTCAAGGAGAGTTGAGTCCTTGAATCTTATTGAAGAACAGCAACTCCTTGTGCAGAAAGAAATTGAGAGGTATAAAGAAAGGCTTGAGGAAGCATCTAGGTGTCAGATACACTTGGAAGAGCAAGCTTTAAAGATGGAACTTGAATCCAAAGAGAAGTTTAGTGAGGTTTGTGATGCTCTAGAAACAGCAAAATCTGAATTGACTAAAGAACGAGAGAGAATGGCATCTTTGATGAAAAGGGTTGAGTCTTTGCATCACATTGAAGAGCAGTGGCTCCAGAAACAGGAAGAGCTTGAGAGATATAAGCAAATGCTCAAGGAAGCATCTAGGAAGCAAAGTCAGTTAGAAGAGCAGGCTGCGCATATGAAGAATGAATTTGGAGTAGTTTCTGATGCTTTAGAGACTGCAAAATTTGAATTGGCTGAAGAACGTGAGAGGACAGCTTCTTTAATGAAGAGGATTGAATCATCAGATCACTTAGAAGAACAGTTGGCCTTGAGGCAGAAAGAACTTGACAGGTACAGGGAAATGTTTGAGGAGTCAAAGAGGTGCCGACGTCAATTAGAAGAGCAAATTTCTCAGATTGACAGTGACTTGAAAAGGAAACTGACAGAAGCTTGCAATGCTTTGGAAAAAGCAAATTCTGAATTGGTTGAGAAAGTTTGTGAAGGACATGAAATTGAATTTGAGTTGTGGATATGGAAATCTATTGCTGAGAGGTTAAAAGTTGACCTCGAAGAAAGTCAGGAATTGCGTAAAGAATTAGAAGCTTCTCTTCTTGCGCAAGTGGGAGTTGGAGAAACTTTCAAGCAAGAGAAAGATAACCTTGTCCATATAACCGAAGAGAAAGACAAGAAAATATTTAATCTCCAGCAGCATATAGTGACATTAGAGCAAGAGCTCAAAGCAGAAAGTTCTGCAGAGGAGAGCATTCTTCAAATCACAAGAGAACATGATAAGATCTTGGAGGATCTTCAGAAGGAGATTGGCTTGCTGGAAGAAGAATCACTCAGAAGGGAACTAGAGGGTGCTGCATTTGCTCATATTGGCGCAGAGAGAACTTTTGAGCATGAGAAGGAGAATCTTTTGTGGCTTGTAAAAGAGAAAGATCAGAGAATAGATGGTCTCATGCAGGTTGTGAGGTCAATGGAAGAAAATTTTAATAGCTCATTGAATTCCTTTTCCTCAGAGCTTGCTGAGAAGCAGGCACAAATTAATTTGGTCCATGAAGCTTGGAAGAAGATTGCCAGGGCTGAGATTCTGACTAAGCTAGAAATTGAAGAGAAGAAGTTAATGATTGTGGAGTTGGAGGATGACATTCATAATATACAGGAGAAACTGTTTTCACAAGAAAAATCCCTCTATGATTCAAAACAACTAGCAGCGATGGTTGAAGCTGAATTGGAAGCAAAGCATCTGGAAATGAAGAACTTGACGGATCAGATGGAGGCAAGGCTGAGAACATCAGAGGCATCGCTTGATGAGCTTAAGAGTGAAAAGGCAAATCTTCTTGATGACATCATGAAGTTGTCGACAGAGAGGGAAAGTTTGGTTGGATTTATTGGGGTTCTAGGTGACAAAATCAGTGAGTTCTCCGGCGAAGACTCTCAGATGATGGGAATCTTGGGGAGGATAGTGCAGTCTTTCAACAATAACCCTTCGGACTTTAAAGGAAGTAATGAACTTTTTGACTGTCCCAAAGAAAACAAGAATAGCCTTCTTCCTTCTCCGGCAACCAAAAAACCCAATTCCATTATCGAAGAAAGATCACCATTTAGACCGCTCAACTAACTGTGACTTGAGAAAGAAGCTATTATCAATACAGCTTGTGTGATTGATGGTTTTCCATTTTTTTCTTTCCTCATTAACGAAGTTTCTGGAACAATCCATGTAGTTCAAAGCATGGATTTCATTTATATGACAGATCCATGCAAGTCGAATATTTGTATCTGCCACATTTGATTCATTGTTTCATTTTGAAGAACCAGTTGCTTTGTAATTTATCTTCAGATTTTCTCCTTTTCAGTGTTCGTGGATAATTTGTTGCTTAAATACTTCATTTAAAAGCTTATTCCCATCTTGCAGACAAAGAGTTAATGTTTAAATATGGAATTTGATATGCTTCATTGAAGACTTATCATGTTTCTAGCAGTGAAATGCAAAAAATTTATCAAGAAAAAAAATGCATCTGATACTGCTATTTGTCGGTTTGAATTAAGATTTTGAATTGTAACACTAGCTTCCATGAAAGCTACATGCTCCTTTCTAGTGTCACCTAGCATCTTTTCTAAATCCAGCAGTCTGATGCACTTCTGGTAAAATGATAAAATACTAGAATTACCCTTTCTTGCGAAACTATATAAATCACCGTTGTTATGGACTTCATAAACCATTTTGTGTCCCAGAGCATGAAATCAAGAATAATCAACAAATCAAGGCACCAGGCACTAGTTCATTCTGATGACTTCATAAAACCAACGAAAAAGCTTGCAATCAATTTTTTTTCACTGCAACAACAAAAAAGAATGGCAGATCCTCTTTGTTTTTTCTCAATTAGATTACAAAGAGTTTGGAATGACAATACAATATATTTGATGTAATATTTTATTAGAAGGCTACTTGGGATGCCTTGCATTGCATAGATATTATCTTCTTAAGCAATAGTTTTTACGCTAACCTTTGGTTTCCTGTCATTTTAATGGTACATACCAACATTAGGGTGCTGATTGTACAATTTGTAAAATTGAGGCCGATCTTACGTTGGCACTAAACTGAGATGTTGGCAAAGAACCATTTGTCAGTTAACTGCTTTAGCTTAAATATTAATATTAATATAGAATATGATTGATGTTACAAGCTGGGATGTCATATCGAAAACGTTAGCTTAACTTGTAAAGCTACAAATTGCTCGGTTAAGTTGCTATGAACCATAAGCCTTCAAGATACAAACCGTGCGGACCCATGGCTGATCTTCAGGTCCTGCAAGTCCCTTCAAATAACCTTACTGGCTTACTTTGATGGAAATAAGGCGTCACTGACTGGTTTGTTTGTTAAAAAATAAAGCTACTTCTGCATCTCTGGACTTTGTTCCATGATACTTACAAACAGCCTTTCAATTGTAGATTACTTCAATTGTCATGTCTGGACTAACAGATTTCTTTTTATTTTGGCAGCTTTTCAAACATTTGATTAAGAAAATTTTTATATATTAGTGAATTCAACGACATGTAATGACACAATTGAAAAAATAAAAAAATTTATACAGACAGTTCATCGGCAGAGACATGCAACAAACAAAATTTAGATCTGCCGATGAATTATACATAAATATATGTCACATACTCAGCTGTCAACTCCACAGCTCTCCATATAAATACACTAGCCAATACCTACTAAGAAATGCTCGATATAATGCTTTTATCTAAGGGGAGAAGAGAAATGGGATTGCTGCTTATTTATTTCTTTTTTCGGGTACAAATGGAACCGCAGCTTGTAAATATAGAAAAGGAATTGTAGATGCCGGAATTCAAATCCCAGACTTGTTGGATGCTACCTTGTAAGAGTGGTAGTATGAAACAACTGAGCTAAGCCTCGGATTCTTGTTGCTTATTTATGATACCAATGGTAAAGTAAAGGTAGTCTCACTTCCTTCAGCATATCCTCTTAATGACCATGAAGGCTTTAAGCATGGCACATGCAATCTGGAGCAGGATATGTATATATGGACTGTTTTGGTTTCCTTAACCTTAGTTGCCCTTGTCTGTTTTGATGCCCTTCCGCAGCCGCCTGACGGAATTCCGACCAAGTGATGTTTTTGTCAAGGAAGAGTTTGCCCAACAATCCCATATTTGGCCTTATGGTCTTCATGTTCTCAAAAGTTCGATGTCCCACCTGTTCGCATCATAGCAACAGTCATCTATTTGTAGGTTCAAATGTATACAATTAACTTTGCAGAAGGCAGGAAATTATGGGGGAAAAAAAAAGGTTAAGCACTGCAATTGCAGAAAATTGTTGGAGAATTTTCCTGGAAAATTGAACACTTATTATACACTAATGATAGTGTAGCAGCAAAGTGGAAAGTTCTATAAGTAATTCCAGGTTTAGATCTGTGAGACTACCCTGTAGATTGCATCAAAAGAAATGCACCATTCGACCATATATTCACCGATGCTTAGTGCATATTCTATGAGTATCAGGTTAGCCAGAAAGACTCACCAATGCATTGTGCATATTCCCAGGAGAGGCAGAGACAAAGATGTCACTATGCTTAGCAACATAGTAATCAACGGCAGCTAACAAAGAAGCCTTTCCTTTTATACAGTCCCTTTCCTCTGAAGAGGCAAGGCTCTTTTTGTCTTCCATCAATGGAAACAGCCTTCGTAGTGTGGAAATCCTAGCTTCCCCACCATATACCTGAATATATTGCCATTTGATAAATAAATTGTCGAAAAACCAGAAGTAGCAAACAATATATTTGAAGAAGTTGAGAGGGAAGGGTAGGGAAGAGAAGTAAGATTCATAAGACCACAGACCTTATGGGAGGCAAGATAAAGACGCGTATTATTGTCAAAACCCAAAGCTGCTAGCAGCAATCCAATTTCTTCAGGAGTCAACGGGCAACGCCCCTGACTTCTCAACTCTTGATCGGTAAACTGCGAATTAAGAACCCTTCCTTGCCAAATTGTTTGTCGATACTTAGCCAGTGCCAATTTCTCAGCTTTACCCCCACCAAAATCACAGGCCGAATGGGCAGCCATATCCTGCACATAAAAAAAGGTTATTGAGAAAGCCAGTGACCGGCAACAGAAAAGAAAGCCATTGGAGAAAAGTTTGCAGACCACCAATGTAAACCATTAAAATGAAATAGGTCGATCGCATGTTAAATATTTCTCCGATCACTAAAACTTGTCAAAAGGACTAGTGCAAAAAGCATGTTACATATATGTATGTAACCATATCACTTTCACAACAGCATGGCCATCTCACTTTTCCCATGGATACTGCATGTATAAGTTATGCAGGCAGACAGTGTTCGAGGTATAAGAGACGAAACACATATCTTAACAACAGAGCTTACGGATTAACAGCAACGGAGCTCAAGCATTTAAAGAAGTAAAATTTTACGGTTCTTATTCAAATTAAAGTTTATATATAAAAACTGCTGCCAGTGGGCTACAAGAAGGATATTAATCTACAGTATAAGGGGGTTATACCTTATCAAATCGAAGGTGTAACACGACAAATTTCTGCGGCCTTTGTTGGTCATTTTGATCAGTAGTGTCCCCGAGATAGTCAGTGCTAAGAGCTTGACTTTGACGTGAAGGATACCTAAGGCGATGGACAAGGGCATCTCCAAGAGTTCTAATGTGTGGAACGAAAACAAGAGCTTTAAAATTGACTTTACAACGTAGTTGCTGGATCTCACTCGGCAGGTTGTCAAAGGACAAACGGTGAGAGAATGGAGAAATCGCAGCTATCCCATAACTGTACCAAAATAGGACACGTTAATTAGACCACACAAATTGGCAAGTAAAATAAACTGAGCTAAAATCACGAAACCCGGCAAACAGGTCAGTTCACATTTCCTAATTAAATTAAATTAGAACCATTATGATGAAATCAACATTATATGCTCATTAATTTATGAATTTAACCAATCTAGAGAAGTATCAAAATTTTCAGGTGTCTCATTATGAATAAAAGTGCAATATCTACCAAGAGTTAGATGGAGACGACATATTAGACCAGTGCATGTGTATGCCTACAGCCCTGTGACAGGAACTGACATGACCAAGTGGGGTACAAAAAGTCCTTAGGCCCAAAACCTTTAAAAGCAAGTAAACCGTCTATGCAAATCAAAACATTGAAGCTGCTACCAACCTCTTTAGTACAGGCAGGACATTCTCGAGATACCAGTTCACAGATGCATGAACAGGTGCTCTTTTTATTCTGGTGGCTCGAACAGCAGTGGCGTAATACTCCCTTGTGCTCCACGAGAATTCATCTGGAAGCTCTTTGACAATTGGAATGTCATCCTTCAATACATTAATAAAGTGATCCACATCAAATATATCCATGAACGAGCTGCAGTGAAAATAATTGCTTCAGAAAAATACCTCCTTAAAACTGAGGCAAAAACTAGACATTTCCACTCAGAATAAGAACGGATAATTTCCTTCACCAAAAAGTACCTGGAATCTTGCCAAACAGGATTTACTTCAAGATGCGGGATCACAAGTGTTGCATTCAGTATTTTAGCAACAGCAACAGCATCACATATCTACAATGGCAGGTAACTTAATATGATTTCTTTTCCGAAACAAACAAGTGACAAAAATATTTAATCGAAAGAACTAGAATTATCGAATTTTTGTAATTCTTGACTCCTCTGAGAATGTAAAATGAAAATGAATACCTACCCCCATTCTTTGCTGGTTAAGTCCCCCATCAAGAAATACCTGAAGATATCCTTCTGATTTCTGTGGCAGTGCTGCTCAAAGTGAACAAAGTGTAAAATCCAAGAAATTAAGTACGATGATCAGGAAATAATAATTTAAAATCGTTAATACCACAAGCTTTAGTCTCAAAACTCCGAATACTACCAATATAAAGAAATCAAAACTAGAAATCACATTGCAGATCACTCACAAAGGGCATTTACAGATTCAAGACATGGCCTCCACCCTTGGTCAGCCAAAGGAACCCAGAGATCAGACTGCTCTCCATTGGACTGAATAGTAACATAGAAATAAATAAAACAGCAAAATTACAAGTCAGAATACAATCAGAAAAGGAAAATCACAACATACGCATGTGCAGGCGCACACACGGGGTGATGTTGCTTAACAAACATCTACTCACACTTTCGCGCCATACGGCACTCCTGAGTAAAGGTAAGTGTCTAGGTTTAGGAACATTCCACTCCTGAAACAAAAATCAAAAGGCACAAATTAGCCAATTTATTTTCCTAACAACCCAATCGAAACCATAAAAACCAGCTAGTTGAAATTCATTTCCTTGCCAAGGAACAAATTATGAACATTTGTCATGCGAACACTCAGCAGCCAGAACAAATAACTACACGGATGATTTTTCCTTTTATCCTGGCCTATTGTATAAGGCTCCAATCTCAGTTTCATGCACAGAATCCCATTACCAATTGACTTGTGGGGGAAATGTGCACCCCAAAGTCCAAGCTGACAAAATACAGGTGCTACTGTTACAACAAACCGTTCTTTCTTTCTTTTTTTTCCTGGTTAATTTTATGGGGAAATATATGTTATTTACCAAAAGAATTAGAAAACTAGCAAAGGCTAAAGAAAATTATTCAAGAATGGAAGAAAATTTGATTTATTGGTCATAATTTATAACTTTCCAATTTAAAGCAAATTAACTATAAATTAACAAGAGACAAAAAATTCCAGCTCGGCATGATTTTCAATAAAGTAATCTGATTATCAAGACACTTAGCTATGTAAGCTTGCCACTTAGCGACAAACTTCTGTCGGCAAAATAAACTCAAACTAATCCTTACTTCCCATTTTTAGCAAGCTGAAAATTTTTTCTCTGAACAACTTCAAACTTCCCATTTC
Organism: Adansonia digitata; assembly: GCA_029448705.1. NCBI lineage: Eukaryota > Viridiplantae > Streptophyta > Magnoliopsida > Malvales > Malvaceae > Adansonia > Adansonia digitata. Next base: position 15,106,897 of record JAQSVH010000003.1, read on the forward strand.
TCGTTTCCATGAATTTTCCACGAAGAAAATTAGAACCCAGAATCCATTTTTAATTGAAAAACAGAAAAAGAAATTTCTGAAAAGAAAAAATAGACACAGAAACTTACCGAGAATGTAGAAGGGGAAGCGTGGCTGAATGGAGTAAACAGACAAGGCAAAATAACTGGGAAAAGCAACATAAATAACCCTGCAATTGCTTCTCTTCTAAGAGGCTGATAACAATGACTCTGGTAATTAAACCTCGTCATTTTTCCCTTTAAAGCTGAAAAACCCAGATCTCCAAAATGAGCACTTTCCTCAGTTTTTCTTCCCCCTCCCCCCAGCTTCTTGTTTGCTGGCTTTAATAGGCCTTCGTGATAGCCAAAACCCATCAAACAAGCAACACTAAACAAAATCTCTGATCAACAGCCTAAAAGAAGCTCAACGCGAGCACCTAAAATCACATGAGACTCTCTCTCTCTCTCTCTCTATATCTCATTTTCTAGCCTTGGTGAAGGGCGTTTCACAAGATACTTGTACAGCTTTGATTATGGCAACCGTGCCCCATTTTAAAGGGACCCCATAAAAAAATGATAAAAAGTTTAAAGGCTTAAATAAAAAGAAAATAATCCTGGTATTATGTTTGTTTTATCACTTCAATATTATATGTATATTTTTTTAATTTGATGTTTATATTATTATTTATTTATTTATTTAGTATTTTTATTTTAATTTTAATATTATTAAAAAAAAGTAAAATTTTAATTTTTTTAATTAATAAAATTATATCACATATTACGACATCAATATTATATATCACATGTTATGATTTAATTAATTTATATCATTATTAACTAATAACATTAAATTAAAATATCATATTAATTAATGAAATTATATTATAAATATTAAATTAAGAACAAAAATTTATAGAATACCTAAATAAAAAAAAAAAGGTGTAATATAAGGGTTATTAGGTTTTTATTAAGCCAAGTTTAAAACTTTGTGCTTCTTGTGCATGGGAAGACACGATTTTGTTCAATATTTTTTTTTTTTAATCATGAATCAGTAAAAATTCCTTCTTTTTCTTTCACACATCTTTCGTTTTAAAGGATTGAGACAAAAACTAGGCCGTTAGGTGTGGTGGGCCTCTTCTTTTTTTTTTTGGGTGAAACTTTTGATTAAAGTTTCCATCTTTATCAGTGAAACACTGAACAGTGATTAGAATGTGATCAGACCACCGACGCTACAATTGAAACTACTTAAAAGTCTTCAGGTTTAACGTATACTCACGAATATAGGAGTGCTGGAGAGTGGTGATATTTTCATGACCTAGGGGACCCAGTATGCTTCTGATGGATCCATTTTCAGTTTTGCATAAAAAAATTAAAGCCAAAAAGTTCATTGATTTTAGGTTCCAAATACAAGCTCACTCATAGTAAATCCTGGTCCAATTTTATAGTAAATTTATTTTTCATTATAATAATATAATGTGTTGATATTTTAGTTTGGTTTTTTTTTTTCCAATTCTTTTTTATGGATATAATAGTCATTATTTGGTTATTTAATTGAAAATACTATAATTTTAACCCATACATATATTAAAAAGAAAATCTGTTAATTTTGTTGATCAATAATTCCATTAAAAAAAAAAAAAGAAGAAGACTTGGATGATTAAAAGCAGCATCTTTCCTTTCTTTATGTCCTAGTCTTGTTATCTTTCACACCCTTGTCAAAATCAGAGTGTTTTCTTTCATTGTTTCTCTTTTGTTTTTGTTATAACTATATTCCAAAAGTCACACCGAGTCAATCCAGATTGTTTTCACAAGTTGATATTGAGAATAAGGAGAAATATTTGGCACTGAAAAAAATTTAGCTTAGTGTAATTTCATTGACGTTTTTTTGTACTTATTAGGTCAATAAATCATAAGTTCCGATGTTTAGCTTAATTGATTATATAATATTTTTAAAAAGTAAAATTTAATAAATTTAAATTTTAAAATAAATTTTTATGCAATTTCATTTGTACTAAAAGAAATAAAATTAGTTAATTATTTAAGGGATTTATTATGATTGGATTAATGGGTTTCAATATTTTAGGTTGGAAGTATAAATTTCTCTAAAAGGGAATTCGCCTAAAATATTGCATTTTGGGTATGGGATTCTTTTTTTTTAAAAAAATGAGCTAACTCTTCTCTTTTATCACCATGCAAGAAGAGGGTACCTTTGAAAGGAGAATTTAACCCATCTTCCAGCTGAAGAAAGTTCCTTTCCAAGATGAAAATGCAAACTACTATTTTTTTTTTTCTTTTTTGCTAAAAAACAAATGAAAAAGAAAAATATAGACCAGACTTTGCCAAACAAAGTGATATTCATTGTATCCACAGGAAGTAAAGGATCCTACAAAATTATGTGCAAATCTAAAGAGAGGTTACCTAAATGGTTAGTAAATTAGTTTTTTGTTTTTGCACTTAAAAACCAGATAATTCCATGGCCGTAAATACAGCAACGATATTTCAAAGCCTAGGATTATGACCACCTTGGTTTGAAGGGAAAAATTGGGGGGTTGACTCAATCAATAATCGTGTTAATAAGCCAAGTCAATAATTTAAATTTATTAAAATGTTTTATCTAATTCGATACGTT
>JAQSVH010000003.1:15145889-15159806 GCA_029448705.1 Adansonia digitata
AAAAATTTATAAATAAATTTAACTAATAATTTAAATTACAAGATCTCTTATTTTACTTGAAATCATAAATAAACATATTAGCGAACATCTGCAAAACATAACACGCTGACCTAAAAAATTCACATTCACCTCCCTCTCCCAACCTTTTTTTTTTGGTTGTAAAAGATTTTATCTTAAAAAAAAAAAAAGGGACAATCCCTCGTGAGAGCGAGTCCCAAACCATTTCCAAACGCACATTTTCTTGCGTCTAAAATTTTCCCACATTGTCCCCCCATTAAGTTCGAAAATGACTGCGATTTACCCTCATCCCCTTCGTTTATAAAATTTCGAAAGAGGGAAAAAAAATGGAAAAAAAAAATTAAAGAAGTTATAAAAAAATGAGCCAAACATAGCTCATCAGGAACATCACTGCTTCTACTACCACAAGATTTTGAAAATCCTCAGCATTTAGATTTCGAAATTTTTTTTTTCCTCCAAAATTTTTTTAGGGGGATGGGGGAGCAGAGGAGTAACAACAATAATCGGTGGAACTGGGAGGTCAGTGGCTTCGAACCACGCCGGTCGTCGCCGTCGTCACCGGACGAGCAATATAGGGCCAGTGTTGCGCCGTTGATGCGGCGGTACTCGATCTCGGCGGCTTCTTCGTTGGTTTCGCCGTATTCTTCGGAGTTTTCTAAGCAGGCTTTGGCTTCAAAGGTGCAACGATTGAAGGATAAAGTTAAGGTAATGTTGGAAATTGGCTTCGGATTGTGAAGTTTTCGAGTGATTAGTGCCATAGCTGCAACGTGTTTCGATGGAGTTGGATATGTTGCTTTAGTCAATCAATGAGATTTTAACTAAGCTCCATTTTTACGAATTAACATGCAGTCTTTTAAGTAATTTGTTTTAATGTATAACTTTTAAACAAATATAAGTAGGAAATGTTTTTTTTTCTGGAAGATTAGGGTTGTTTGGAAATTGATCCAACTTTTATTGAGAAGCTCAAAACACGTTATAAAGTTCTAGTGGCGAATTAGAATTTAGATTCTGATGAACCAAAACTTAGTCATCAGTTTGTAGTGTTAGAATTTGCAACAGCCGATGGGAAATGTGACTTGGTGTTCATGTAGAAAATTCAGTTAGTTGAGAATGTTTAATGCTGGTCACCTTCTTGTTACACAAGCTTTTAATGATCCAGATTGAGTTGGTTTGAACTGTTGTAACATTGTGCATTGTGTCTAGAGTCGATTGATAAGCCTGTTTTATGATATTTCGGTGGAACTCGATGGCCAATGGATGGATGCAAAAAGAAAAAAATGTTCCCCTCCTATCCTATGGAGCAGTTCATAGTTCTGAGGAAAAATTGCAATAGTGATAATGAATCTCGACATAATGTATGTGCTGATCCTAGGGGGACTACAACATGAGTTATTACCAAACTGTAGTTTGAGGTTAGGAGCTAGAATAGCTGGCTGACAATTCAAAAGTCAATTAATCTGATGTTAATTTCTACTCCAAGATCTGCCTTTTTTTTTTCTTGGAAAGACATTGAGGGATCTGTGTTCTGGTTTTCTGATGTGATACTTTTTTATGTTGACTCTATTAATAAATTATTTTCAATGTTATTATGTGAGTTCTGTTATCTCTCCTGAGTCTGAACGGATAGCACGTAGATTAAGTGATTGCTAGGATTGAAATTGATCACGAAATTTAGAGTGAATAAAGCTTTTCACTCTTGCCATATCTATTCAAGCTCGATTTTTTTTTTTTTAAATTTTTTGGAAAGCTTGAATTTGCTCTGGCCTTTTCTGATGTCTACAATCATGATTGGTAATGTATGATGTCTTCGATGTTAGTAGCTTTTTTGGGCCTAAAGTGAATTATTTTGGGTTACATGGGCGCTGTAATATGAGTGATTTAGTATGCATTCTGGGTTTTGTCATTGTAGCGTCTTGTGATTGATACAGATTCTTGTTTACATTAATTTCGCAGGTTGCAAAAGAAGACTACTTGGAGTTGAAACAAGAAGTTAGTGATCTGCAGGAATATTCAAATGCTAAACTTGACCGAGTTACACGTTACCTAGGTGTTCTTGCAGAGAAAACTCGTAAGCTAGGTAAGATATTAAGGTTTTGCGGCAGTTTGTTTGGGTTACTTTGATGAATTCCTTATGCTTCAGCAATTTTAGTGCTTGGTTTGCATGTCTAATGGTAAATTCTAGAGATGCTCCACTGCAGTTTGGTTTATTTGCACTCTACACATGATCACCTTGTAATTTTTAAAAGTCATACTGTGTTATCCTGTCCCGTTGGTTATGATTTTCTGCACATGTGAGGAATTTTGAGATAAAATTTTGAAGAAAAATGTTAAAAGCACATATGTTGATCCCTTGTCCAAAGATAATGAAGGGGATTAAAAAAATATAATTTTAAAAGAAGCACTACAAAAAAAAATAAGTAGAGCAAAAGGAAATTAGTTGTTCGTTTAAATTAAAAATGAAATGAAAAAAAAAACATTTTTTTCCTGCATGTGTGTTGCAGGAGTTGTTTCACCCTTGTTTTAACGCCCTTTATTGGAAGTTTCTTGCTGAAATGTGGAAATATAACCACAAGGGGAGTTAAAATGTGATAACTCGATAAATGCTTGGTAATATGGATATGGTAGTCTACCAAAGCATAATGAGGCTCTTCATTTTTATCCACAATTTTATGCATTTGATTATGAATGGTGTGGGATTGTTTTGTTAGGTTTGTCCTTACTATCTTTGAGTTTGATATGATCATTTAAGAATTTGTATTCTGTGCAACCATATTAAAAAATAGGGGAAACAACAAAGTGAACAGCTTTATATCTTAAATATAGATTACTGCAAATTGATAAAAATCTTTATACTTCAAATGGTTGAGCTGTTTCCCCTTATTCCTCTCAAGGTTCTATTCTTGCTGGGCTCTATTACTTCTATTGATGGTTTTAAACCGTATCTAAATATAAATTGCAGATCAAGTTGCCCTTGAAAGTGAGGCTAGAATATCTCCATTGATCAATGAGAAGAAAAGGTTGTTTAATGACTTATTGACAGCCAAAGGTACTCTTCAACTTTGTGCTTTCTGAATTATCTCTTCTTCCTTCCCTTCTTGTTTTCAGATATTTACTAGCATATATTATTTCTATCTGTCTTTCATGTTTATGCTGAATTTAAACAAGACACAATGATAGTACTTTCTTTTGAGAAACGATTTTTTTTTCCAGGAAACATAAAGTTATTTTGTCGAACAAGACCACTTTTTGAAGATGAAGGTCCTTCAATTGTTGAATTTCCTGATGATTGTACTATCCGCATAAACACTGGTGATAGTACAATTGCCAACCCCAAAAAGGATTTTGAATTTGACAGAGTTTATGGGCCTCATGTTGGACAAGGTCAGTATGATATTGTTTATTAATTTAAGCAAGAAGGAATTGGCCAGAATTTATGGCTGGAAAAAATCTAAATTACTTTTTATAGCTTTGGTAGTGTTTATATGTGTTGGTTAAGACAAGAAAATGATGACATTCATTTTGCTGCAGCTGAGCTGTTCAGTGATGTTCAACCATTTGTGCAATCAGCTTTGGATGGATTTAATGTTTCCGTATTTGCTTATGGACAAACTTGGTCGGGAAAGACGCACACCATGGTTGTTACACACACTCTCTCTCTCTCTCTATATATATATATATATATTTGTTTGTGTGTCGGTATGTGCATCTGCTCTTGCACTTATGTGTATTTATCTATCTATAAAATTAGAACTAGAATTGCTATGTGTTTCCTTTGGATGGATTGGTGACTTTCTGTCTTATTAGATAATCTCTTTATTTTCTTCTTCTTTTTTTTTTTTCATAAATATGCTTGATACATAATTTGATGGTCAAGATAATCATGTTTGCCAGTCGGGTGCTCACTTTCTCCAGTGGAGCACCTCATGTCACTAGTTATGCCTTTTTAGGCCTTTCAAAAATATGAGTTGTTTCTACTTCTTTCAAGTTTTCTTATATCCGGAGTCTGCTGCATTTGGCTCGCCTGTCCATATAATTAGAATTAGTGATTACTTTTGTTGGATTGATGATTCATCATCATGATAACCTCTTAATTTTTTTTTTCTTTCAAACAAAACGATCAGGATATTCATGGCCTGAATAGAGTTTCTAACTTCCATTCAAGGAGCACTGTATATATTGGGAATTTCATGTCTTATGATGTCCTTTCATTTACTAGGATTGGCTTGTGTTTTGCTTTTTGACATGCTTTGTTTATCTCAGGAAGGATCTAACCATGATCGTGGCTTATATGCTCGTTGTTTCGAGGAGCTATTTGATTTAGCCAACTCAGATTTAACTTCAACTTCTAAATTCAATTTCTCTGTCACAGCCTTTGATCTCTATAATGAACAGGTTTCTGCGTGGTTCTCACCATATTCACACTTTCTCTAGTGGTTGTTTTGATACCCAATTTTTGGTTTTGATTGTTGAATGATCATTTTAACATGTTAATACTGAGGCGTACTAATGCTGACACCATAAATGTCCTTATAGATAAGAGATTTGCTCTCAGAATCAGGGAGTACTTTACCGAAGATTCGTTTCGAGTTACCAGAATCTTCTGTAGAACTTGTGCAGGACAAAGTTGATAACCCAATCGACTTCTCTAAAGTCCTGAAAGCAGCATTTCAAAGCCGGCAAAGTAGCACATCAAAGTTCAATGTTTCTCATTTGTACGACTCAAATCCTGTCTTTTGTCATTAAATGCATGGCATGTTGTTAAATAAAGTTAATTCTAAGAAATTATATTTGTTCCTTGTTTCTCAGCTGCCTACTCCTCTATCATTAGTACTTCGATATGTATATTTTATGTTCTGTCGACCTGTAATAATCTAACCATTTGCACAAAATGTCTATTTGAGGCAATATAATTTTATGTTGAACCTATAATCAGAGTTTTCTAGCTTGATGGTTTTATGCCAATTTTTGGTTGAGATGTTGAAAGACTATTTGATTCTATTCATTTCTCCTTTTGTCATCTATGGTTTTCTTACCTAGTGTCATTCTTTATTTTATTTGGGTTGTTTTCTTGTGTTAATTTTTTTCAGGATCATCACTGTGCACATATATTATAACAATATGATCAGTGGGGAAAACTCATACAGCAAGCTTTCTCTTATTGACCTGGCTGGAAGTGACGGTCAAATTTTAGAAGATGATAGTGGGGAACGTGTGACAGACTTGCTGCATGTTATGAAATCACTTTCAGCGTATGTCATCTTCACTATTAATTTTTCGTGTATTGATATGATATTTTCTGCTTGCTTACAAAGCATTGAAAGCTGCATGTATTGAAGTTACCTCTCAGTGCACCGCCACCTTGTATTTTGAAAAGCTTCTGGAGTGACAGTTTATTTAATGTATTCACACTAATTATTACTGGCAGCTTTACCCTAACAAAAATTGAGCAGCCTTTTTTTCCCTCAATGCCCTTAGTTGACAAAATAATTATTATAGCAGAGGGAGCTGTTGTGACTTGTAAGCTTAGAAATTATTGGCCTTTACTTTTGATTGTGGATATGAAGATAGAACAGCTACTCATGGATGTAGCAAGTGCATGCATGTATATACCAGTTTTCTGCTTCCTTTTTTAGTACAACCATTGGCCATCAAATAACAAGAAATTTCAACCTTCTATGTGCAAATGAAGATTCTTGTCATTTGGAAGTAAAAATATTAGTATTTATTGGAAAGGCTTGCTTTCTCTTTTATGTGGAGTACTGGAGTATGTTCGCAAGCAGAGTGTAATTGTTACCTAATTATGTATATGAAATCTGCCTTTCTTAAGTTTCAGACTGATTCCGATATTTCTGATTTTACTCTCACTATCTTTGCCCTGTTGTTGCATTTTGTGTTGCATATATAGGTTGGGAGATGTTTTGTCTTCTTTGACCTCAAAGAAGGATAATATTCCTTATGAAAATTCAATGCTTACCAATATACTTGCAGATTCGCTAGGTATCCCTCTGTTTCTTATATATGTAAGATTTACTAGCACTTCAGAATGCCCTGAATAGAACTGAAGAATTAGATTGCATGTAATGCTTTTGTTGTTGACTTTGTTCTCATGTATATTTTACATCAAAATAATCTGATGGAAAAATGTGCCTGGCTGTAGTGGTAGGTGTCTCTGAAAGGACAACTTGTTGGTTTCATTGCCTCTTTTATTAGTTGAGGTCTATTTCTGGTGTAATATTTAAGTTTGTCGCTTGCATCTGACTGCAAAATGATGAAATTTAAAAGATAAAAACTAAGGGAAGGTTTTACTGATGGATAGGTCTTCTTAATAATAAGGAAACAAATTAATGCTGTCATCCCTGCCTGTTAAACATAATATAAGATTTGCAGTTATTTACATGTTTTACCTTTATACCATTTATTCATGAAGTTCATTAATATTGTTTCAGAACCCTTGGCTTTCTTCTTTTTAAAAATTCAGTACATAGCTTTCTGAAAAGATTTATGATTCCTAGCTTTATCATGAAAACTTGTTTTCCCTCATCTTAGGACCATCTGTTGACTTTATTCCAGCATCCTTAACGCTATAGTGTTTTTTATTTTTTTTGGATGATGAAGCAACCTTAATATAATTAATCAAGTAACATTCTTATGTATATATATATATTTTCTCTCTTTCACGTTATATGGTTGAAGTCTGTGTTGCTCACTTACTAAGTTATCAGTCATTAAAAGGTCATCAAATTTATAAAAAAAAAAAAAAAAATTCTAGCGAGTGATCTAGAATAACTAAGTGATCTTATCAATGCAATTATCCTGCATTGTACTTCGTATGCCCTGCCTATTGTTCTCCTTTTCTCCTAAAATATTGATATGTCACTATTTCTTTTGTAACGTACAAAGTTTTTTATTCGTACGTATAACCTATTTAAATTTCTGAACCAAATTATTGTTGAAATCTAACATTCTTCTTTCTGCAGGGGGAAACTCTAAATGTTTGATGATAGTTAACATCTGTCCAAACGTTGCAAATCTGTCAGAGACATTATCATCTCTCAATTTCGCTGCACGAGCTCGAACTTCTGTACTAAGCCTTGGAAATCGAGATACTATTAAGAAATGGAGAGATGTTGTAAGTGATGATATTGATTTCTGAAGTCACTGTTTGATTTTTAACTTCCAAGTTGTGCTTGTTTGTGTTGTTACCTGATAAGCCGGTATCCTGCTGCAAGATTATCAGTAAATTTTATTTGAAGGAAGAAGTTTTACCTACTAGCGGTCAATATGCATCTTTGAAGGTTAGCCGAAAGAGAGAGCTGATGATAAAACTAGGAGCAACTTTAGGGGGATGAGATAGAAGACTAATAAACCTAGTAGTAGTTCAACACAGTTGAAGCCTAGAATTGACCTGATGTCACATTGGTTTTTATTTCATTTTCTCCTTTTTCTCAGAAATAAACAGAATTACTTGCTGTAGTCCATAAGAAATGTGCTGGTATGTGCATTCTGCATTTATCAATTCTCTTGCTGGCAATACAGTGAATTGTTGAAAGCTCAATTATTGGAATGTGCATCTTTATAGCTTGCAATTATTCTTCTAGGCGAATGACGCACGAAAGGAGCTCTATGAGAAAGAAAAGGAAAATCAAGATCTGAAACAAGAGGTTTTGGGACTAAAACAAGCACTTAAAGAGGCAAATGATCAGTGTGTCCTACTATTCAATGAAGTTCAGAAGGCGTGGAAAGTTTCGTTTACTCTGCATTCAGACCTAAAGGTTTTGTAATTTCTGAGTTTGGTTTTTTTTGTGATTTTGTCATGAGTTAAATCTTACTTGATGTTGACATGTTTTTAACATTTATCAGCTGGATCTTGCTTTTTGCTAACCTAATTTACATCCCTAGTACTGTCTCTGTTTTTGTTTGTGGTGGTGTCAGCCCCCCTCTTTCTTCTCCTCTTGCCTGGTGACTTTCAACTCTCTGATGTTTCTTTTACTGTTTAAGTCATAATGTGACTGTCTATGGCTATTTCATACTACTGCCATGACAAAATGGTTTAATTTTTCTTTTAATATGAGAAACGACAGAATGGTTTAGATGGTACGGAGTCTTGGTTCTTCAATATCTAGCCACATACAAATGAGAAATGCTTTTATGTCTTGGGGCATTTTTTTGTAAAGTTCAAGGCATCAAATAGTTGGTGCTTCATTCTTTTTTTTTCAGGAGTATGGGGGATCGAAGGCATTTATATTTTGTTTTATGCACGAGAATTGTATGCTATCAAATTTCTCTTAGCTTTGGGCATGCATGTTGCTAAACTATTAATTATTATTCCATAATGCAGTCTGAGAATGTTATGCTTGCGGACAAGCATAAGATAGAGAAGGAACAGAATGCACAGCTCAGAAATCAAGTGGCTCAATTGCTACAGTCAGAACAAGACCAAAAATTGCAAATGCAACAACGTGATTCAACGATTCAAACATTGCAGGTTGGTTTTAGATCAATACTCATGACTTAAGATATATGCATTTGTCTTTGTCTGTTTGTATGTATGTATGTATGGATGCATATACTTCTAGTGAAAATAAAACTGAGAACGATGAACTTGGTTTAAATTTATCATTAAGTAATGCACACATCCATAGTTCTAATCTCCAGATCTAGAGATTTCATGTCTGCATGGTTGCTATATGAGATGACCTTTCATGATGTAGGCAAAACTTAAAAGTCTTGAATCACAACTCAATGAGGCCACTCGTTCTAGTGAAGCTAAGTCCTTTAGCTCAGAAAAGGGGTCTGGAGTTTCAACAATATCGAAAACAGCAGTGGATGGTATGGATTCTTCAGCTGTAACTAAGAAACTTGAGGAAGAACTCAAGAAACGTGATGCTCTGATTGAGGTATGCTAAACTTTGCGATTAAAATATTTGATTGTTGTAATTAATTTGTTGTTCAGTAAATGATGAGGTCCTATTGCTAAATGATATGCGTTACTTTGTAACTGACAATCATAATCTGTTAAATTTTTGCTGTCGATCTTGCCTTTTCGTTGCATGTATAAGTTATGATGTCTGAGGTTTTAATTCTGGAAACAAATGAGAAAATGCTGTGTAAAACAACTGTACTCCTTCTGCCCAGTTGATCATTCTACCATATAAAATCTATCTATTAATTAGGAAAACTTATCAAATTCTGCCAAAATTACGCTCATTAATGCACCTTGTCTTTTGTAATGCTGCTGCAATCTTGTGATATTTATTGCGGTATAGACTGGAATGTTGTGGAGCTTCGTTGACTTTTTAAAGTGGACAATTAATTGGGACATCTTAGAGTGTGTGGAACGTGGACTGGAGAAGACCAATCTATTTGAGATAACTTGTAGTTATTTTGGGGGGGAAAAAAGTACCAATCCATTATTAGTTATAGCTAGGTATGGACTAATTTTAACTGGCAAGTTCGTAGTCCAATAATTTGCCCTGGATAGATCAAAGTGGTGAAACATTTATGCAAAAAAAGTCTTAATTGGTTGGGTTAGGATAATATGGTTTTGGGTATTAGTTATTTCCTTTATACCATTCAGGCTTTCGACTGATAAAAATGTCTTGAGTGCATGTGTGGAATATACTTAATTAGTTACTCCGCTGAGGGGAGATAAAGGAGTTTTCTGATTGCATAAAAATTATCAAAGGTACAAAGATCAATTGGCCCTTAATCCAAACAATCCAACATATGTGATGCCTCCTTGGACCATTGATAGGAATGTATCTCATTCCTTCAAGAGCTGTCAGATGGTGGCTCTGGAAATATATCTTTGAACAGCTAGCTTTCGAAGTGTATCTCTTACTTGTTCTTGAAATGCTTTTTCCAGTCACCTGAATGATGAGAGTAGACTTTCTCCCTATAGTTTAATTTTGTTCTTACATGAATTTTATTGCAAGTACAGAGATTGCACGAAGAAAATGAGAAATTATTTGATAGATTAACAGAGAAAGCATCTACGGTTGGATCACCGCAGGTATTTTTTTAATTTTAATTTTCTATGCATCAAATCAGCATAACTGTAGTACTTTGCTCCGTGTCTCTGATTAGCATCAATAATTAGCCTTGTTATAGCTTGTGTGCTTTTGTATTTGTTCCGCCATCATCTTTTTGTTATAAATTCTACTTTAGGTGTTTTTGTTTGTGAAATATTTTAAAGTTTTAAGCTAATACTGTGAATTCAGGTTTCAAGTCCGTTTTCTAAAGGACAGGCAAATGCTCAGGCTCGGGACCCTGGGAGGTGCTACTTCAGTTCATTTTTGCAGCAGCTTTGGTTGTTCTTGTTTCTAACTGCCTTCATGGCCGGTTGTTGAACTTCTTTGTAATTATCTTTAAACAGGAATGATTATAACAAGGGACGATCTATGGATGTTCCTTTGCAATTGGCCATGGATAAGACTGATGGTGCAGGTGCTTTGGTTAAAGCAGGTTCTGATAAAGTTAAAACCACACCTGCTGGAGAATATCTTACTGCTGCACTGAATGAATTTGATCCTGACCAATATGATAGTGTTGCTGCAATTTCAGATGGAGCAAACAAGCTTTTGATGCTGGTAAGCTTCAGAACTTTTTTAATTGTTTGGTCGAAACTCTGAAGTCTAAACTATGATCTGTTGTAAAAAAAATTATGTAAAATTATGATGGTAAAATTTATGTGCTCTCATTCAAAAAGGGATAAAGTCCTGCAATGTTTTATCCTTATGGATGGGGTCCCACAGAAACGCAACTTATGATTGTGTTTTTGTTTTGCATGTTTTGAATATTCAGGCTTCTTGGTTTTGGACTGAGTGCTTGTTGAAAAAACTGATGTTTCTTTCCTGTATTTAGATTTTTTGGCAGAAAAACAGGAATTATTGTAATTCTATATCTATTTAATGATCTCCTGTCATTTTAAAATGCTGGAAACTATTTTAAGAGTTGATACAATTGGTCTATTTTCTAAAGATATGTATCCATTTTATCTTCTAATTCTTTTGCCGGCTAAAAGCTAGAATTAATCCAATATATCTCAATTTTCCTATGATTTGATTTCAAGATAAGTCACTGGAATACCCATTCATATAAGCATCGTAATTTAACATTCTGATATATGCGTGCTAAAATGGTGATGTACAAAGTTTGACTGCTATGTTGATCTACAATGTTGCAGGTCTTGGCAGCTGTCATTAAAGCAGGTGCTTCTAGAGAGCATGAAATACTTGCTGAAATTAGAGATGCTGTTTTTGCTTTTATTCGGAAAATGGAACCAAAGAGAGTAATGGATACCATGCTTGTTTCTCGTGTTAGAATTTTATATATAAGATCTTTGCTTGCTAGATCACCGGAGCTGCAGTCCATCAAGGTAAACTATATACTAGCTGCTGGTTTTACTCTCACTTTTTATAGTTACTTGTATTGTTATGGAGATGAAGGTGAATTTTACTTTTCAATTTGTAGGTTTCCCCTGTTGAGTGTTTTCTAGAAAAGCCTAATCCAGGACGCAGTAGAAGCTCCAGCCGGAGTAACAGTCCTGGAAGATCTCCCGTGCGCTATGTTGATGATCAGATCCAGGGCTTTAAAGTAAATATTAAGCCAGAAAAGAAATCAAAGTTGTCTTCAGTTGTTTCAAGAATACGTGGACTCGATCAGGTATGTGCTACCATAAGTCTTTGGTTCTTTTCCATTACATGGGCTGGTAGAGAACCCTAGCCTCCTCCCTGCTGGAGGCTTCTTATTGTTAATTGTTCTCATAAAAAAAAAAAAATTTCAATAGTTATTATATGTGTCAGTCCTATAATGTGTAGGAGACATTCATCTGGTTACATGTATCTCATGTGGCATGGTGACTATCAAAATTCAAAAGTTTCTTAAATGAGACTACAACTAAATGCACAGGATACTCTGAGGCAGCAGCAGGTTACTGGTGGAAAGTTAAGAGAAATACAAGAGGAGGCCAGAAGTTTTGCGGTTGGAAACAAAGCTCTTGCCGCTCTTTTTGTTCATACTCCTGCTGGCGAACTGCAGCGGCAAATTAGGTCTTGGCTTGCAGAAAACTTCGACTTTCTTTCTGTTACAGGGGATGAAGCATCTGGGGGGACCACTGGTCAGCTAGAACTTCTTTCAACTGCTATTATGGATGGTTGGATGGCTGGACTAGGTGCTGCACTGCCTCCTAATACAGATGCTCTTGGTCAGCTTTTATCAGAGTATGCAAAGCGGGTTTTTACTTCTCAATTGCAACACTTGAAGGTATGCCAGATACCTTAAGAATAACTCTTTAGCGATCTTTCTGTAAATCTTCTTATTTAACTATTTAGTCCAGACATGAGTATGCCAAATCTTGGACAGATATTTGTTATAGATAGGCATTAATCTTCTATGTTGGCAGTTTCTTCCTTCCTGCTGACTAATTGTTTCCTTAAACACCATGACCTAACACCTTGGTTTTGTTATTCAAGCAAATGTTTACCATCTTGGTAGGAAAGTTGGATTGATGGTTTACTGGGTTATCCCAAAATCTGGAATATTATTGAGACCAATTCAGAGTTCAATATGTTTACGTCAATGAACAGTTTAAGTTCCTTCAGATTCCTAAGGATTTAACTTCAGGATGTTGTTTGTTCATTGCTTCTGTTGATTCTAGAAAATTTTAAGTTTACATGTGGCATGTGTTTAGTGATGTCTGGAATATCATTGGGACCAAGTCATTGTTCAATATTTTAAGTTATCAGAACAGTATAAGTTCCTTCAGGTTCCTATGGAATTAACTTCAGGATGTTGTTTGTTTTTTGCTTCTGTTAATTCTAGAAAACTTTGAAATTTACATGTGGCATGTGTTTACTGATGATAGGAAGGCACATCTTAATAGAGCAGGGAACCGATGGCCATTTAATTGTTATGCTTGTTAGTTCCATAAAAATTTTGGGTGTAATGTTTAACATGTTGTTCCAAGTGGGGTAAGGTAGTAAGACCTATTTCTTTTTAATTTTAGGCCTATTTTAGTTGTAAGTTAATGGATGACCTCTTTTTGGGTGCAATCATGCAACCCTTAAAGTTCATGGGTGAAAAAGATATTGTTTTATAGAAAGTGGGAAAAGTACAAGTATAACCTGTGCAAGAGAAAACAACAGGTCCATTATGTTTATATGCTAATATCTGATCCTAAAATCTAACAGAATGAACTCTTAAAAGCAAGTCAGTATGCTGGACCTCGCATCATAAGTGCGCAAATCTCTAGTATTTACCACTTACTTTTTTACTTAACAAATAATGTCAAGCAGTCCAGCGAGTGGGACTGCTACGTTCATTCTTTAACTACAAATAAAATTAATTTCATTTCCCTAATAGACTTCTCTTCAGAAACATTGCCTTGTAGGTTTTTGGTCTAGCTTTTTTATTTTTTGCAAAACTAGTAAAAAGTTGAAGGTGTTGAATTCTAGATTCCATAGACATTTATTTCTTCCTCTGCCATTATCTTGATTTCATATTTGGAACTTTTAAATTGAAAGGATCCATTCACCGAAGGAAAATTTTCTTTTATCTGAATAGTTTCTCTGTTAGTCATTTTAATTCTTATCTGAGCTTTGCGTTTGTTGGGGATTTCATATTGTTGTCTTCCCAGTTCCGCTGACTCTTTTTTGCATTTTCTTTTTGAGGATGGGAGTGGGAAGCAGGGTACTATAAACATTTTTCAAAGCAATATAGAAAGTTTTCTTATTAATAAATTAATTTAGATAATTATTAGAGTGTGACTTCAGGTGCATTGAATTATGGTAGAAAAGCTCCTCCCGCCCTATTAGTGACCTATTCATGGTGCTATATGCCTTGTTAGTATTTCTTGTATATGTTTATGGCAAGTGGCTGTGTCTTGTCCCCCCCCCCAAA
>JAQSVH010000003.1:15159816-15175866 GCA_029448705.1 Adansonia digitata
CATCCTCACTTTTACACCCCCCCCCCCCCCCAAAAAAAAAAAAAACAACTGTGTGATTCAATCTAGACATTCCTAGTATTTTTTTTCTTCTGTCAGGATATTGCTGGTACCCTAGCAACAGAAGAGGCTGATGATGCTGCCCAAGTGGCAAAGTTGCGTTCAGCTCTTGAATCCGTTGATCACAAACGAAGAAAGGTAAACCATCATGCTCTTTCCTTTTTTTTTTGTTTTCTTTTCCTTGCCCCATAAATATCTTATAATTGGCCTACCTGCATAAGTTAGTCATTGTTTAATCCAATGCATGTATCGGTTCTCTGGTGCTTTTGGGGTAGCTTCAGTTTACTGTCATACTTCTTGAGCTAGCCTTTGTAATGTAGGATGAGTTAAAATTCATATTTATTAGAAAGAGAAATATAGAAAGTTGTGACTGCTTAGCATATCTGTTGTGATTTCTTGACCAAGACACTGATTTGGGTGGACTTTACCTGATTGCTTCAATGAGAATGTTCGGCACATTTGAATCTTCTTAATGAGAAATCGGTTCACTATGGACTAAAATTAGATTGCTTCATAGATCAGGATAATGGATGATCAATAAAAATACTTATTTCTGGATGATAGAATAATTTATTACTTACTCTTTTTCTTCAAATATCCATTTTCCCATTGTCATAGGATCTAGGATATTTTTCCTTCTATTGAAAGCTGAGAAATTGCTTTCATGTTCAATAGGAATTCAGGACAAATGAATGATCCCTCTGATTTAATCAATTTTTCTGTGGCATTTAAATTTCAAATCTCCACTTGCCGTTATTTTGTTTACTATTGTCTGCTTGCTTTTATCCCTTTGATATCTCCTTCTTACTCAAAACATTATTGGTCTTAGCTGAATTTTGCATGAGAACATCATTAGCTGAAACTTGGTAACTATTTCGTTTCTGTCAAAAGTTTTATGCTGACAGATTAGAATGATATTTGGTTGTGATTAGATTTTGCAACAAATGAGAAGTGATGCTGCATTGCTAACGTTGGAGAATGGCAGTTCACCCATTCAGAATCCTTCTACTGCAGCCGAAGATGCTCGCTTAGCATCTCTGATTTCACTTGATGGCATATTGAAGCAAGTCAAGGTTTTCAACTCTTCTCAAAATTGTTGTTTACTTTTTACTTGATGGTTTGCTGTAGAATAACAAAAAATTTAACATTACTCTTGTATGTTGAGCAGGATATAGTGAGGCAATCCTCTGTAAGTAGCGTGGGTAGAAGTAAGAAGAAAGCAATGCTAGCATCTCTAGATGAGCTGGGGGAACGGATGCCCTCCCTCCTTGACATCGATCATCCATGTGCTCAGAGGCAAATTGCCAATGCTCGGCGCCTGGTTGAGGTACGAAATTGTCTTTAGTATTTTTAGAGATGCAAAATTTCTTCAGCATATGCTTCCTACTTGCTGACTAAAGGAATTATTCAGAATTGTTTGGCAGCTATGTTTGCATAGTTTTTCTAAATATTGATCAGGATGGTTGGAGGCAAATAGGTATGGAGATGCATGTGCCATGGTTGTTTATTCCTATAATGTCTGAAGTCTATGCTGCTGTTCTCCAAAAAGCTTAAAGCGTTCCATATCAACATAAATTCTTGTGAATGAAACATGTGATTCGTTCATTTGTCTGCATGACGAGAACTGTTTGAAGTTGGACTTTCTGCTTATAGGGTTGTTGGTAACAAATTTCCGAAACAACGTGAACAAAATAGACTATCCGGTGCTCTAGAAGGAAAAATGATTTCTTTCTTGCATCATTTTAATCTGTCCTTTTGACAATTGAATGAAAAAGTTGAAATTAATGGTGAATACAAAAAAGTATATATAGTAAAGTGCTCTTCTTTATTTAATCAGAAGGTGCTCAGTTGTACAAGTGGTTTTAATTTGTCCCTTGGAGATATTTTAAGTGCAATTAAATATTAGTGTTTTGATCTATGTCACTCGGAACTCTACATTTTTCTTTAAGTACTTGTGTCCCACACCTTTTTGGACATGGTATTAGAGATAGGACTCTCCAAATATATGAAAAAACCTAAAAAAAATTGAATATTTCTTTGTCGGATACATATATCTGACACTTGCACCCGAATTCAAGTAACTTAGGTTTTCATGATAAATTCAGTTGTAATGCTTGCTGCATTCTGCATCTCATGCTGCACTGCATCTGATATTTTATTGCTTTAATTTTAATCTGTCATGTACTTCTGAAGTCAATCCGTGAAGATGATCAAACCCAAGAGATACTCCATGCTCGAAAGCCATCTACCGATTTGGGATCCGGTACCGAAACCGATGTGGCACAGTGGAACGTATTACAATTCAACACGGGCTCAACAACCCCGTTTATCATCAAGTGTGGAGCAAACTCTAATTCGGAACTGGTCATCAAAGCAGATGCAAAGGTTCAGGAACCCAAGGGTGGTGAAATTGTGAGGGTTGTCCCAAGACCGTCTGTTTTAGAAAATATGAGCTTGGATGAAATGAAACAAGTATTCTCGGAACTTCCCGAGGCTCTGAGCTTACTTGCCCTAGCTCGGACTGCAGATGGCACCCGAGCTCGGTATTCCAGATTGTATCGGACTTTGGCGATGAAGGTTCCATCACTAAGGGATCTAGTCGGGGAGCTTGAAAAAGGGGGAGTATTGAAAGATGTAAAATCGTGAATGCAAAGGGTGTTGGATATAAATTAAGATCTTGTTTTCTTTTCTGATGTCGAATGTTTGGCTCGGGGAGTTTTTTCTTCCTTTTTTTTTTTTCGGTTTATATGTTTAGGAGGGCTTTGGCTTGGTAGGGACCATCCGGTGTTGTAAACCTGTAATTTACCGTGCTTTGTAGCGATTTACAAAGGAGTAAATTTGTATCGGAAGTCTTGTATAACCGTCGATGCCCATTGTATCACATCACGTCTCATTTGCCGCTGTTGCGGCTGATATTCTCGGCAAATTTGTGTAGATCTGATAGAAAAAATAATTAAAACATAATAAAATGTCAGCCTTATAAACAACACATTCAACATCTTTGCTAAGAGGAATGATCTCATATTTATTAGTAAAATATTAAACTTTGATTTTATAAAATAAAAAAAATATATTTTTGGTCAAGGTGTAATTTTTTTAAGGACAAATGATGAAAGCAAGTTTCAGTCACGCATGTGATAATATCTCAAAGTCAACTGATGCAGTTTAGTATTTCTTGCATAGGCATCTTTAATGCTCATTTATTAGGTGTAGTGTCTTTAATTTTTGGATAATTATCGAGTATATTGATAGTAAAATTTTTTAATTTTACAAATATAGTTAAAAAGTTATCATATGTTTTATTTATTTATTTATGTAATAAAACATATGATAATTTTTTAATTTCGTTTGTAGAGTTAAAAAATTTTATTATCGGTGTACTTGATAATAATCTTTAATTTTTTTTGTATATATATTAAAATTTAAATTGTAAACTTTTTTTGACGTAACCTCTTAAAAATAGCAATGTCAACCAGTTGAGTAAATTTTTTGTGGTATGTCTAATTTTTCCTCATATTGCATCCATATATGCCTATTCTATTAATTAAGCTGCAAAAGGCAATAACCTTGTACAATCTTTGGATCAAAATTTATCTATAGAAATTAAAACTTTGTTTTCTTTCTTTCATTGGTTTTACATAGCAATAATTACCACTCTATTTTTCCTCAGGAACATACATCTCCTTCAGGTAAAACGGAGATCTCCCATGGTCTGTCTGAAATAGGTAATGTTTTACTGTTTATACCATTTTCTCATTCCT
Source organism: Adansonia digitata (assembly GCA_029448705.1). Classification (NCBI taxonomy): domain Eukaryota; kingdom Viridiplantae; phylum Streptophyta; class Magnoliopsida; order Malvales; family Malvaceae; genus Adansonia; species Adansonia digitata. The sequence continues at coordinate 15,163,635 of JAQSVH010000003.1, forward strand.
TTATGAAGCCAATGTTCTTATAATTATCTATTTTGCCCAGCCGATTTTATGCTTGTAGTTAGAACAAGATACACAACAACCTACCGGAGATTAGGTTCGACGTTATTGTCAACACCAAATACCCTTTCGCCAGGAATAGTTTCCACCATGATTTCAGCAACAGACGGGCAACGCAATCTATGGTGGGCGAGACAATTAGGCAGGTAAGGAAGTTGAAAAAGAGAGTAAAAGAAATGAAAGAATTTCGCCATGGTCGTGGAAGCAAGCTTAGAGCATGTGCTCCGCCCCGATGAGTTGTACACAACTTGAGTTGTGGATTATTGTGAAAATGATCGGTGTTTGGTTACATTCAGCTGCAACGACAGGCCAGAGCTGATGTCCGATCTCAAATGGCAGCGAGGAGAATGGGGTGGTTGCAAGGGCTGAAGATGGTTTTTACAGGAGGAAGGAATAAAAGTATGTCTTGGGTAGAAGGGCTTTGCAGTGAAGAGATAGGGATGCATAGGAGAGCATTGAAGACTATGTTACCCGGATTTAGAAGTAAATGTCGGATAAGATTAAGTGTCCGACAAAGATACGCTCAAATTTTTCTATAAATTTGCAGATCATACCTCCGTACTCATATTTAATATGTCATATACAAGTATCAAATGCGGATACTTTGAGGAAAACGAAGAATCCTGGCAACATATATCAAAGATGGTCATAGATAGAACTAGGAAGAAACATAGGAAGCCTGGTTTCATTCTGATTATTCTGATGTGCGAAATGGTAGAATTTCTAGCAGTTGTAAGATATATTCTGATTATTCTGACGTTCTACTCAATTTCATAGTTGCATTTTCTATGTCAAAGAATAAGGGTTCCAAACATAACTGCTCCAATTCTCTCAACTTCAAAGCATTGATTTATAGCTCACTACTTGTAAACTAAAACTTGTGATGAAGTCTATAAAACAAGGGTTCCCATGATATTATTATTACTGTCAAACTTAAAAAAACTAAAAAATAAAAACCTATGTACAATATGTTAGTCGAGGTATAAGAACAAACATTTACTTTTAAGACTGGAAAGAACTGGTAATCCCTTTGACTAATTTCACAATGTATTTTCCCAAACGATCAAACATGTAATTCAGATCTCTGCTCCTAAGCAGGAAAAGGAGATTAAGAGCACATAACAGTCCTAAATCTGTAGCTCCAAAGCTGAGAAATTTGTAGATGAAATCAACCTTTATGGTAGAGTGCAAAGTCAGTTTTTCAATGCTTATAAAACACAAGTTCTCTGCTACAATTGGCTTTGATTGAGTCTTCTAATTTCTCAACCTGATCGAAGTCAACTTTGAAGGAGACCATGGTGATCCCATCTTTGCCTGTATCGTAATCTTGTTTGATATCCTCAACATGAAAAGATTGCAACTGCAAGCCAAGAAGAAAAAGATGACCATACAGTCAAACATTCAATTTACCATTTGATACATCTTGAAGGTCCCTTTTTTTCCGGAAAAGAGAGCAACAAAATGTTCAAAGAATTTAAATAATGCGACTTAAATACACTGATTTTTAATTAGTTATTGCATCAACATACCTAAATCCAAAGATATATGTAAAAATCCAGAGCAAACGAAAAGGAAGCATAAAATGTGAGAGTAAAAACCAGAATCTGTTCGAATCCCAAGAAAAAATCAATAGTTTAACATCATCCTATACCTTATTAAAAGATAACTTCTTTCCTTCAATATTAACATGTCGATCCCAGCATACGATTAATCTGAGGTGGTCAAAATACGACCCGGATGACCTAAACTACGACTAACAAATAACATGAAAGAACTGATTCATCACTAAAGGGAAAAAATTATTAGAGAAACAAGCAAGTGGCATCTCATGGATGTTATACAATCATACACATTCCAATGGTCATAATTAGATTAGAAACCAAATTACACAATAAGACAGATTCCTATGGCGATAATCAGATGAGAAACTAAATTATACAATCATAAACCTTCCAATGGCAATAATTCGATGAGTAACTAAATTATGCAATCATACACATTCAATGCGATAATCGGATGAGAAACTAAAGTATACTATCATACACATTCCAATGTAATAATCTGACGAGAAGCCAAATTATACAATCACACACATTCCAATGGCAATAATTGCATGAGAAACTAAATTATACAATCATACACATTCCAATGGCATAGTCAGACGAGGAACTAAAGTATACAATCAAACACATTCCAATGGCGATAATCAGATGAGAAACTAAAGTATACAGTCACACACATTCCAACGGCGAAAAACGGATGAAAAACTAAATTGAGCAAAATTCATACTAATAAAAGAAGAAAACCTTTTTCTCTACTCTAAACATTATATGCATAGAACTAACACTAAAGACTAACAATAAAAACATCAATTTACTTGGAAAGAAAACGTGTAATTTGAATCGGAAAACAATGCTCACTCGATGGTATAGAACTCCCAAAAGGTCGAAAGGAACCTCCACTCCCATTGGAACCTTGAAAAATTCCAACAAAATATTAGCATAGCAAAATATTGAAATCATAAAACTTTAAAAAATGTTAAATTGTCATATGTAGAAACACAAAATTATTTCCAATCTTACTTTAGATTTTACAAGACAAGTTGGGGCATTTCTCAAGCATTCCGACGCCACTCCACCATAAGCCCTAACAAGTCCTCCAGTTCCCAATTTAATTCCTCCAAAATACCTGAAATTTATTTACCTTTTTTGTCCTTTTAATTTTGATTGTGGCCAAAAAATAAAATCAGAAGTGATTACATTTACCTAATAACCACCACCATGATTCTGTCTAAACCTGAAGAAACAATCGCAGAATGTATCGGCTTCCCCGCCGTTCCAGAAGGTTCGCCGTCATCATTCGACCGGTACTGATCCCCCACCTATAATCCTTTTGATACGTCAATTAAAGAGGGAAGATGAATCAGACAATAGTAAACCGCGGCGTCGTATAAGATACCTTGTAAGCCCAACAATTGTGAGTGGCACGCGGATCCTTGACCCGATTGAGGAAAGAGTGAGAGGATTGTTCGTTAGAGATGGGGCCGGCGATGGCGATGAATTTGCTCTTTTTTATTTCTTTCTCGAATGTTACTGTTTCCTTAATAGTGGTATACGCGCCTGCATTGCTGGTGGTGCTGGAGCTGCTGGCGATGGTGACCATTGGTTTTTTGGCGGTGGAGGAGGAGGAGAGTGAGGCGGAAAGGCAGTGGTTGAGCTTGTGGCAGTAGCGGTGGCCAGCTGTTGTTATCGCTACTGGCATTTGCTAGTTTTTTGTGGTTTTAGGATTTTTTTTTTCTCTGTCGTTTTAATTACAATGCTTAGCCTTTTCCTTCTCCGGCCGCCGTTCTGAAATGGAATCCAATCGCATCTAACGACGGCGTTATGCACTATTAAATAGTACTTTGTTATTTATTTATTTTTTTCTATGATCAATAATCTCATAATTATGTGTTTCTATCGTGTTAATTATTTTTATTAAATAAATTTTAATATTTTATATTTTATATTTTATTATATGATATTTTTTAATTATATTTTTAATTATTTTTTGTATTATATCTAAAATTAATATATGTAAACCTATGGTCTGAAGGGCGATAACAATTTTGTTATGCTTGATTGTGAAAAATAACTAAATATAATATAATGTAATATATATATATATATATATCAGAACCCGTGTTTTTTACTTTTTAAAAATCAAACAGTTTAAATGTACAAAATTGATTCAAAATGAATTCAGTTGGTTGATTTTTGAATTTTAAAGAATTTTTATTTCAATATATTATTTTAAATTAATTTATTTAAATTTATAAATAAAATATTTATTATATATATTAATAAAATATAATTTAGCTCAGTTTCGAAGTTTATCATGCGATTGCAAGAACCATTTATTACGTATTTTAACCTTTTTTTTTTCAGACAAATGCAAAAAACATTGATCATTATAGAGACAATTATTTCATGCCAATCGTAATGTGATGAGTTGATGGAATACTTCAAAGATGGAAGTTCGATCTCTTATAACTTGAAGGTTTGACACGTATGCCGTTAAAGCATATTAAATAGAAATATTAATATAAAAAAATAAGTTTATTATTTTATATACTTGTTGGTGGAATGTAAAAATTTTGTAAATAAAATTAGTGAGATGATATATCCCATTTATTATTTTTTGTTTTAAATATACTATAAGCAATATGTATCCCCCATTAATTTCGTTTATAAAATTTTTAGACTTTAATTATCCATAAAAATATACCTAAAATTTTAACTATTTATATAATTTAAAAACTTAAAAGAAAAAAAAAATAAAGGAACTTAAGAAAGAAGAATGTAATTTTTAGAATAACATTTTGTTACTGTTAAAAGAGAGAGCTCGAGCCATACCAAGCTTCGGCTTAAAACTTTGTTTAAAAATCAGTCTAAAGATGCAACTGACCTGATTTACAATCCCACGATAATTTGTACATTTATATCATATTAATGCATTTTTTTTCATCATTCTTATTTTATATATATTTTAATATTATAATTATATTTAAAATATTATATATTTATATAATATTTAATAAATTAATAATTCATATTATACGAATTTTCAAATATTCAAATATTTATATTTTATTTATTTAATAACATATTTTATACCTTATTTTAATTACTTTTTCATATCGTATTCCCGTCATGTTTAATATTATATGTCTACCCAGGCAGGGCACCTAGGCAATGACAGGTCCCTACCGATTGGTTAATCTGTTGGTCGGTCTTACCACACAGCAAGCTTCATATTTCAAGACCAAGGACGGGAATAATGTAACGGGAAAACAATCGGGGAAATGATGATGATTGATTACTCCTTTTTTGAATAATAATCATAGCTTAATAAATAAAAAGCTAGATTTTAATGTCAACTCAAACCTCAATAAAATGTTTGAGCTGACCCATCTACGCTGGCTCTCCTCAATGAAATACCCGATGATCTTACATCGAAAGGGTTAGACCAGCCTCCTTGCTCCAAATCAGAGGCTCCTCCATTGCTCCTATTCCTACGATGCCTAGTTGAGTCACTGTACAAAAATCTGGAGTTCCCATACCTCTCGGGCCACCAACCATGGCCATCCATCTCTGCTCCCGAACGTGCATCGAAACTCTGATAGGAGGGAGAGGCACTTCTGTCCAATGAAATCCCATATGGGCTGTACCATTCGGGTCCTGTTTCACCGAATAAATAATCGGAGAAGTCTTCACTCCTCGATGAGTCCTTGGTGCTTGCTGTGCTGCAAGAGCTCGCATCGGAGCCACTGAAAATGGAAGAACTCTCACTCGATGAATCAGCTGGAGTAGTTCTTTGCATTGAATGAAATCTCCTATCTTCTGGATCTAACAAGTGCTTGCGGGTTGAAGCATTGGAAGGATACTTCTGCTTCAGTATAGATGGATCCAACCTTGAAAAATACGACTCAGATCTCGTCTTCGATGTATTATGATGGTGGCTAAAATGAACAGCTTCCAAATTCCTTTTCCCAAACCTCGCACCGTTAGACTCAAGACTGTTTCTTGCCAAAGCTGGGGCCCTTGGAGAGTGCCTAAAATTTGAGGAACTGCAGTTATTCCAGAAAGGAAAAAAAAAAAAAAAGGTTTTGTGATTTCCTTAAACCAAGCTCTGAAGTCACGTTTACCTTGCATAGAGGAGCATGTATGCCCCTTCGAGTAAGACCCTCTCCGAATCCACTGGTATTACCTACAAAATTGGCTGCGCTAGTCAGATTTATGTACAGAAGTTCATCTCATGATTTTGGATAGGTGGATCTCCATATGTATTAGTAGAATGTACGTACTGTGCTATCATCAATCCTGAACCATTCCCCTCGGAAGCTCTTCACATAACACACATAATGACCCGAAAAGGCAGCATTCATAACATCCAAGTGAACAACCACAGCATAGAGATTGTACACTGCAGTCTTATCACTTGTTTCACTCATATATGGGGCCAAATTAAGGACCTCAGGAAATCGAACCGACTTATTTAACTTCCCAAAGTTACCAGACTGCAAAAGCACAAATTGTAAAAGTAGGGGTTGACATTCAAATAAAGCACATGGAACTGCAAAAATATAAACTTGCCAGCAAAGAATTACCTGGAACCGCTTTAAAACAATGGTAAGAATATTAGGCGCCTCTAATACTGTCAACTTCTTTCTTGCTTTGACGTAGGATTTACACCTGATCAAAAGAAGATGGAGAATTTAAAAATAGGACCAAATGTGCCAGAGAAGTGAGATTTAAACAAATCATTAAAATGACAAAAATATCCAAAGCCAGAGTTCATTGACACCAAAATTGGGACGGAAAAAGTTATAATACGGATTAGATTAGCCGGATTATAGTAATACAGACCAGAATGAGAGACTTAAAACAATAAACCACAATGGCCAAGTGCATGATAATATGCAGAACCTTAACAACAATACTGAAATCGCACATTAAAAAGCAACCAACCTAATGCAATGATATTTGTTCTCTCCATCCAAGATTTCCGTAGCTGTAAACTGTGCAAGTGCCTCCTCCAGACTTCCAATGTCCCCATCTATCCCAACAGTTAGATCCATCATCCTCTCATACCGCTCAGATTTACCAAGGCACTTCATGCACTTTATCTGACAACCCACTCATGTTAATTCAACAACAAAATAGCAAAAATCATGATTACGTTTTGTCCTTTGAATAAGAATGAGTTCAATGAATACATGGACATCAGTGAAGCATCAAAATTGTGGAAAAACCTTAGAATGAAGGTAACCTCCAAAAGTTAGGCCAATTAGACTAGTCTCTTCTGCCAGTGGACCCGCAGCCCTTGCTTCCTTGAGGCAAACAGATTGCATCACATCAACAGCATACCTGCCATCTCGCTAATGTGAAGTCGCATTTGAAGAAGATTATACCAAAATACAATGCAGAAAGAAAGTACGATTAACATTTGGTTCACCTAAAAAATTCATGGGCATCCTCTTCCTTCCCAGGACCAAGATTGCTTCCAATTTTTTTTATCTGGGATAATATCCGGATTGGAGACAAAGGGGACTCCCCTTCCTTCGCCTTCAAAATCAAACATTCAAACTCACATGTGAAGCACCACTCCTTTTTTCGACCTGCACAGCAACAATAAACATCATAATAAAGAAGAGGTATGAATGAGGAATTAAATCATGAAAAGGTCATGTAAAGAAACTTGCATGCTTTAGAGTGAAGTCCTCTAACAAGGTAAGACGTAAGTGGCCGAGTAAAAGCCAAACACTGAAGCACAGCATTAGCATAACAACTGCAGTAATTTTCAAAGGAACAACATGAATCAGAAAATTAAAAACTGGCTATAGAAAGAAAACAGGCTTCATCAAATCATAGCAAAGAAGAAAACAACAATTCAAACACGAGAGGTAACTGTTTGGGGATAAAGAAGAACTCCATGACGTATCATATCTAAGAACCAAGTATATAATTTTACCTGTCTTGTACTTCGAAGGTGAAGAGCTATGCACAGGTTTCAGCATACCAAATTAGTACCAAATAAAAAGTTTCACAAAATATAAACTACTTGAAACCATTCTCTAGAGAAAAAAAGAAAGTACTTGTTATGAACTGAAAAAAAGTATAAATATCAAGATTACCTGTTCCCACAATTATTAAGGCCAAATGGACATAGTTCCACCACGTCATAAGAGTAAAGTTCCATGAATAGTTCATATGGAAATATTGTCTGTCAAATCTCAACAAAAAATGTTCAAAAGTCAGAACATGACACAGCAAAACTATGAGACTATCAACAAAAACACAAGGTTATTTGGAAATTACCTTGTAATTGTGTTTTCCATAAGCCTCATTACCAAAACCAAAAAGATAGGACTTGGACTGTTTGGAGGCTTTTAACTGCTGTACAACCTTCCGCATTGATGTTTTCAAGCCAATACTAGCAATCTGTGGCAAGGTAGGGGTTGCATTAGGTTTTACAAGCAAGCCAGAGTTTGAACTATGAACAGAATGCCTTCCAGTAGCTGAAGATGAATGATCATCAGAAGCAATACATGAGGAAGTTTTGACAAGTTTGCTTTCACAAATTTGCAAATCATCTTCCTTATCATTAGTCACAGTTTTAAGCCCTGAAAAGCTTAGGGATGTCAAATTACAGTTCTTGGATGCATTATTCACTAAGATTTCAGATGAAATGTCTTTGGTCGACTTCTTAGAGACGGCTTTTTTAGGATGGACATCATCAGACATGAGATTATTGTCCTTCGCGAACTGCATTCTAAATTCAACCTCTTCATCATTATGAGTGGAATTATTCTTATTTAATTTAGTCAGATTATTCGCAGAGCAGGTCAAATTAGACTCTGACAACGGTGAGATAGTTTCTTCCATCTTCTTAGTAGCAGAACTGGTTCTAGGTATATCAGTGGCAATATCATCAGAAAGTTGGCTCCCTAGCTTGTCATCATCTTCAACCAACGAAGTGTTAGAAGATGTCTTAAATATACTTTCCACCTCAGAATCACTACGCTGAATTGCAGTCTGTTTCATAGTAGCAAAATCAGTTGGGGGACGACATTCTTCTTTGTGCCCTTGTCTCCAATGAATTATTTGACACTTACCAGAACTACATGAGAACCAAGAAAGAAGTGAATACCATGAAAGGATGAAAATAGCACAACAACATACCAGAATATCCACTACAATTATTCAAGAAGTTTACAAGAAAAGGCACACATCTTCTATTTTACATTGCAAAGCAATCCAGTACAATTATTCAAGATGTTTACAAGAAAAGGCACACATCTTCTATTTTATGTTGCAAAGTAATCTAAGAATGAAAAAAGTGGCAAAAAAATTTCAAGCCACCATGATATATATAACCTTTAAAAAATTGGCAGCACAAAATTTGATTAAGAAGTGCAAAGGGATTCAAGTTGATTGAAATTTAATTAAGCTAAACTGAAAATGGACACCAAGCTTTCTCTTCAACATCTTTAAATTTTAAAGCACTTTTATTACGAAGCCATGTGCTATAGCTCTACAATTATATATATATATATATATATATTAAATAAGGGATATTGAAACCTACTATTTACCAGCAAGAATGATACCGAACAACAGGATCCACGCAGAAACCATAGATTAAGCATAAGTATCTAGCAAAGAAAGTATTGACAAAAAGCATTCCCATGAATGCTCCAGAAGTGGCTATTGATAAGTACATCATTCAAAGTACATTTGTAAGATGAACCTACACCATACACATCATCAGAAAGGTAGAGTTTCATTTCTCACCAGCTTATCTAAACATCAAGTTTAGAGTCCGCCCACTTTCTCCACAAAACAATCCCAATAAACACCACATGAACATAGAATGCCACCACAACAATAACCACATAATAAATTTGATAAAAATATAAAGACCATCCCCTGGGAAAAGGTAAGTGATTCAGCTTTACCTTTTCCCTGAATTTGATTGATCGAACAATCAATCAAGCAAACACGTATACAGCCTTAACCACATAGAGCTTCTTGAGAGGCCTAAGATCAAAACTTCACGAAGATGGTACCACTCTCAACTATAATGTTTATTACAACACAACTAAAATGGGAAAATCACAATTATTTTGCAGCAAAATTCAAGGCTTTAACCTCTTCAGTGTTCCCCTCAAACATTTATTCCACCATTGCCCTCGAACCACGCAATAAAAATTTCATTCAATTCACCCTCAACAGCTGCAATTGCTCTATTCTATAAATTCTCATAACTAACTCAGTAGCTCCTACTCTCTACCAAACACAAACAAAAATGCCCAAAAATTACATTTCTATTTGTCCAAATTAGGTCAAAATTAAATAAAATATTAAAGCGAAAATAGAAACCAACCAGTAACGAACAGATTTGCACTGAGAACAGCGCGTGGTGGTAGAGGCAAAGCAAACAGCACATTGATACTTGGGATAGTAACCGTACTCGGCGGCGGCTTGAGCCTCCACCACGGCAGCTTCATGTGAGACCATTTCGAGCAACCTCGTAACCTCCTCTTTCCTCGCCACAGCATTCCTCAACTTATGCCGGATTACCAGAAAAACAAACAGCAACGACACAAGAACGACGCCGTTGAGACCTACAAATCCAGGAACCAGCATTTTTTTTTAATTATTCTTATTCGATCCCACTTTATTTAGCCGGCGCCGAGGATCAGTCCAGAACAGAGGAAACCTAGTATGACGGCAGATTTGTTATACATAGATTTCTTCGACGACGACGGTGGCGATGACGGTGATGATGGTGGTTGGAGGGCCAAAATGGGAAATTTACGTAGCGGTTAGGGTGAGGAAAGGATTTGAGCATCTGGGAGGATCTGAAAAAGAACGAAATGAAATTTTGACCGTTTTTTGCTGTTATTAATTTTTACGGAGGTTTCTTATTTTGTCTTCTCCCTGTTAAATAACAAAAACTTTTCTTTCTATCGCGTCACTGGATTTTGCCGTCAATAAGTTTTTTCTCCCTTTTTTCCCCCCCTTCTCCTGCTTAAGTCCGGTGATGGGTTATTTAATTAAAAATAAATTAAATATATGATTTTAATATTAAAATAAATATAAACATAATAAACAGTTAATAAAAATAAATATTTAATGAAATTTTTTTAATATATAATTAAAAGATTGAAAGTTAAAATTTTATCACTTATTAAAAATAATACAATTTACATAAATTATTTTTTATCGATTCATTGAAATATATGTTTTCGATTCTTAGTTGAATTGATTCAGTTCAATTTTATAAATATCGATGTAAACTAATAAATTATAATATTTTTTATAGTAATAAATTTTTGAATTTTTATAAAATCAATTTTACGCTTTCTTTTCTCCTCTTTAAATGATATGCGAAATGGTAAAAATGGCATTGTTTTGACTACCTATATTTATTTCTTTTTGTAAAGTTAAAATATCAAAGAAAATGTATTTTTATAAAAATAAAATCCCATTTCCATCAAGGGCAAAATTGCATGATTTTTATTTTTATATTAAACCCGTATATTTTAGTTGGTATTACTATTTACTTATTTGCTTAGTTTTAATCAAATATAATTTTCTTTTAATTTTTGTAATTATAAATTTAAAAAGTAGTAAAAATAACAACTATATCAAGTCTTAATTTCTAAAAATATGCTAGTAAAATTTCTACTTATTGTTGTGCAATCCCTTGTCTTATTCATACCCACCCATGCACTAAAAATGAAATTGTCTAAGTGTGCACCACAATTATTATTATTATTTTTTTTAAGTTTAGTTGGCAAAACAACAAATAATATCACAACGAAAACTTCTACAAGCATTTGAACTAGCGATGACAAAATTTGATTTATTTTACGGATTTTGCATCGATTCTTTGGAGGTTTCTTTTTGAATATTGAATGTTGAGTAGAGCATAGTTTTTATAAATATTTGATTTGCCCCGCCCACTTTTTAAAATTATTGATCTACCCTCTTTAAATTATATATATATATATATTTTATATTTTTAGTATACATATATCAATATATATAATAAAGTCATAGATATACTAATATTATATATACTGAAGATTTATATATATTAAAATTATGCTATGAATAAATTATAATATATTTTTATAATATTAAATTAAAAATAATTAATATATCGTGGAGCGATTATGAATGTAATCAATGTCTTTGGAAGTGGATATTTTTAAAATCCATGCAAGAGTAGAGTAAAAGTGGATAAGGCAATTTCTGCCCCACCTTGTTGCATTGTTACCCCTAATTTGAGCAAATTAATGGCCTATGAGAAGACTTGGCCAAGGGCCTAACTCGTATTAAGTTGGGTTAGGCATGAACTTTTTTTTAATTTAGATCAAATCAATTTATTTTAAATTATTATTCATTAATAAAAATATATTTTATTTAAATTTAATTTTTAAATATAAAATATTAACATAAAAGTAATTTTAATATTTTTTAAAAAATAAAAGGGTCCTATATGGTTTAGTCCAAACGTCAATATTAACGAAAAACATGTAAAGCTTGGGAAGAAAAGCCAAATGTTTAAAATTAAAATGATGATATTTACAAAATTAATTATGTAATTAACATATTACTTTTCT
>JAQSVH010000003.1:15190052-15204697 GCA_029448705.1 Adansonia digitata
TCAAGTTCGAGAAAGGATTTGAGAACCATTGCTGGTGGGAGTTTCAAAAGCATGATAATAAACCAATAATAATAGCACCCGCTGCATTCTAAAGGATACTCACATTCTCTGCAAGTTTCTCCACTATTGCTTGAATATGGTTTCTGAACTCAGCCCTTAGCATTACAGTAATTTCACTGAGACGCTCTCCTGGAACTGCAGCTCCACCCGATGGAGTGCAAGGACAGCATGATTTCAACTGGGATTCTATCTTGGTATGCAGCACAAAAAGTATCCTTTTCATGGAATTTAAAAGAACTCCCAACTGAAAAATAATCATTTTTTCTTTAGTTGTAGGAGATAAAACAGCACAATCAGCCAAACATACAAACAAAATCTATATTGCTCGGACTCTTTATTTTTCTTTAAGTATCCATGTCTGACACCCGTATATGATACATTCAGACATGGATATGGGAACATGACCCTCCAAGGACTCTCCCAATACATGGAAAAACTTGGAAAAAACTGAACATACCAGTGTCGGACACATACCCATATTCGACGCTCACATCCGAGTCCTAGTAACATAAAACAAAACTTTACCTCATCTGGAACAATGTAGGTGACAGGTGTTCCTTTGGTGAATTTCTGAACATATTTGCCAATTATCTTAGGAGCAATGCTGTCCTTCAGTGGAGCTAGGACATCAGCATACTGCCTCTCTAAAGCTTTGATAATGGCTTTTTCAACATCTGCTATAGCCTTTCCATAGCCACAAGTACCAAAGAAAATAACAGGTTCGTTTAGCATAACGCAAAATAAACATAAAAGGAATAGTACAAGAAGGTTGCTCATACCACATAACTTATTAATCACACATCTTTAGGTAATTTTGAATTAACTAACAAAATAAGATGGATTGCCGTAAATAAGTTCTAAATCTAATACCATAATAATAGTAGGATGCCATATTAAGCATGAATTTAACTGTCACGCTGAAGCCTGTAGTTAAAGCTCAAGACCAAAGCTACCAAATTCCCCCAAAAAAAACCACTAAGGTCACGCAACTAGGTTACAAGTTATTTTGTAGTTTCACATTTTATGAATAGTATTCTCCTGACTTTCAATATTCCATAATGTTTACAGCAGTACAAACAAATAATATCAAGATAGTCTGTTATCCATCAAATCCAAGTTTTGAAAAAACATAAATTTTCCATACTTTTGGGTTCATTTTTTGAACTATATATGCCATCCCTGTACTCCATAAATATTTAAATCTGTAAGAACAGTTAATATATCACAAATAAACAAAGGGCAGAGCAATGTACATTTTCCAGGATGATAGTGAATTCTGGCCAGCGGAAAATGATAATTTCATAGTCATTCAATGTCTCCATTAGCTGATCATACATATCATCGATGAACGGAGTTGTTGATTGTTGTGTTTTCACACCATAACTCTTAACCTAAGAGCAATCAGTTTCAAGAAAATTGTCAGCGGGGAAAAAATAGAAAAGCTTGCATTACAATCAATTTTAATCAGTCATGCACACTAGGCAATTATCAGGTCTAGGAAGTTTATATATATATATATAACTAAATTATGAATTGATTAGATCAAACAACCAATCAAGAAAAGTTCAGCCAATGAGGGTAAAATCTGAGGAGCTCAAAATATATTCTAAGAAATATTGATCACAATTTTCTCAAATGTTCCTTAAGAAAGTAAAGGAAAAGATGGATCGAGTGTCCAAAAAACTACTTAGTCTGAACCATGGAAAAATCAAGATATACATATACATATAACCCTCGAATCAACTTTATATGACCTTTCCTAGATGGGACATTTTCCATGAACTTAAAAAATGCAGTTACATAAATCCCAAACATAAAATTTGTACCTTATCTTTGCATGAATCAAGTAAAAAATGGCGCTTCTCTTCAATCCAACGGGTGATATGAGGGTGAAACAGCTCTTTTGCCTCGACTCCCCCTTTAACAGGTCTGCAAAATCTTAAAAGATTGGAGAATGGAAAACACCAGAAAGTAATTTTAACAAAATAGAAATTATAGACTAGAACAAGTTTATATCATCTACATATATATATATATATGTATGAGGTAAAAGAAGTGAAACTTTTACTTAATATTCCAGGAAGACAGATCTCTTTGAAAGTCCGCTGTTGCAATAACAAGTTCTATTACAGGAGGAGAGGGGCCAGGAGGGGGGCATGCAAGCAGAAATGATCGCAATCTACTGCAAAGATCAGCACTGTATATGGGTGCAGAAAGATTTGGAAGGTCTATAAAACTGCAAAAAGTTGAAAATAGAGTGCCGACGGATATTAGTACAGAAGAATCCAAGCAGTCAAAAAGCGAAGCCAGAAAACAGATAAGAATGAGGGGACAAAACAAAATACTATGCAATTTTAAAAACATTAAAGAGCTTGCGATCAGCCACTTTTAACGCTTTTTCCTTATTTTAACCTTTCTCCTTGAGCTGATTTGCTTAATTAAAACTCTCTCTCTCTCTCTCTCTCTTTTCTTCGTCTTCTTTTTCAAACTAATGTTACCAAACTTTTAAGGCAAATTAGCTAACCAGGAAACTCTAGACTCTATGTTACTATGACTTTTCAAAGGAGATATGCATATGGAGTCTTTACCTTCCAAAGGACAAAAGAGAAAAAAAACTTAATGCACCCTTGTCAGACAAATACACATGTCCAAGATTAGCTCACAAGCTTGAGTGCATAGCTTATTGTGTAAATAAATTGCAACATTTAGAAAACATATGCAGTCATAATAGATCAAAAAGTGGAAGGGGGGAAAGAAGAAAAACAATTGATTCAGAACTATAATGAATTATTTGCATAGTATGATCTCCTGAAATAAGAGAAAATACCTAGGAAGAACATTCTGATTGAGGATCTCTATGTCAGTGAAAATTTCATTCTTGACACTCAAAATTAAATTTTTCATCTTCTGATAAGACGTTGAAAGAGTCATGGGATCCATCAATGCACCATCATTATTACTCAAAATGACCTCATCTGTTTCAGCCTGGTGCCTTCTTGACCTCTTTTTTGCAGCAGCCTGCAAGGTTATTGCAAATTCATAGAGGGAACAAACAGGAAAGGAAATATATAAAACCATGCTATGAAGAAATAAGTCACTGATACCTGAAAATATCCACATAACTTCAGTTGTATCTCGGGAGTTAATATATCATGCAATAAGCCATAAAGCTTGACGGCAGGGACTAAGGCAGGAGGTGGTGATCCAGTGGCAGCCCTAAAAACATCCATCATCCCTGATGGTAATGACTCATCTAAAGACTTGTAATTCTGAAAGATCACATTCAAAATCTGCTGGACCTGATCCTCAATTTCCCCTAGGATTCGGTTCTGATTGATATTACAACATTATATTCGTAAGGAAAAAAAGATTGTATATATTCATGCATTCTCTGAAACATTTATACATGCAAGTGTCCATGTGCAGGTGTCTCTGAGTAATTTTAACCACTAGATACTGTTAGATTAAAGGATGAAATTTCAAATGTAAGAGAGATGCATCAAAATGACAATTGTGAAGAGGCACATCTGAACTAAATCAAAATGAAGATGGAATTGAAGAAACATTTTAGTCAGTGACTCGTATATTAAGTGGTGAATGAGGAGATCCAAACAAACAAGAATTAGAAAGTTGCATCCAAAATATAAATTAAACTTAAGACACATGTTTGACAATTCCTTTCTGAGTTGACACCATCTGATTAGCACAACTAGCTAATGACCAGTCATTTTTTAATTAGCATACATGCATGACATTGCAAACAAACAAAGAGCATTTCAAATTATAAAATAATTTCGCCCAAATATTAGCATACCTCTTGGTGACTTAATTTGTAATTGCTATTGCTCTTCACAGGAGATAGTAAATCATGTATTAATGTAAGGCAGTCTTCAGTTGGCGTAGCCACATCCATGACATAAGAAAGGTATCTGCAGCCGAAAAGACAAATCAATTAAAACCTAATGATAACAACATCAACTACCATTCTAGTGCATCTCCATACCTTAACTTGGTATATGCATCTGATACTCCATAGTATGATGCAAATTCATTCACCAGCCACTTCCAAGGGCCATGTAGCAACAAATTTCTCTGCTGAAAATGCTGAACTTTCATTGCAACTTCCAACAAAAAATCATATGCTACGGTTTCTGCAACGGAACCACACTGGAAAGACAAGAAAGTGCTAGTCTTACTGTCACTTCTAGTATAGTCGTTACTTTGCCATTATGCTTTAATTCAAATAGTAAAACGGCAGCTACTGGCCAGGTCTTTAATAACCATAAATCAACCAGTTAAATAAAGGAAAATAATTTTTTTTTCCAAGAAAACCCTTAAGTGGAGTCATTTTAAAAGTTATTGGACGATTACATTTTGCGTGTACCTTGAGATAATTCTCCTCTTGACTGGTTGAATAGTGTATATACAGTTGAATTCTGCCAATGAGTTCATGTTCTGGCTCACGATATAACGGCCACCATCGAAGCTTGTCACCCTGCAGAATCAATGTTTTAAACTGTCAGCATAACCATCTGTCTTTCTGCCTAAGCCTTAAAGGCTAGGTATTATTAAAACATCCTTACGGGGTCATCAGCAATAGAAACCACTTGTGCTAGGACATGACCACAATACTGCCCCTTGGAATCATGAACTTTGACAATCAAATCATCCCCAAGACCATCAGGTAAGCTGTATAGCAAAATATCAGGATAGAAATTTTCCACATAGCATGGAGCAAGGAGATAAAATAATATTGCAAGCATTTTGGAGAAGTGAAGCAAAAGGATAGAGAGAGGCAAAGATATGTAAGGGGTCAAAGGAGCTACATACAACACATGAGTTTCGCTGGATCCTGGTTGCAGTTTGATCACATCATCATCAGATGAACTTTTCAATTTCAGCATGCAACAATATGTTTCTGAGAATTATAACCATCAGCTTAAGTTAGATAGTGCAAAAGGAAAGTACGAAATCAATCCATCAAGAGATAATATTTATGGTAATAGCACCTTACTCTCTGTGACTAATCATCGTCATCAACATCATCAACAACTGCCTAAGCCTTTTTCCGTAACTTCTGGTTGATGGTGAAATAGATCCTATTGCACAAAAAGTGCTCTCTATTTAAGATCACATCCTTGCTACGAGCTTGAAGCCAAGGTCTCATTTATTGATGTACATTCCTAGAAATAAGGTGCTTTCATTTAACCAAAACCAAAATAATTCCTCAATGGCCTTCTTATCCTCAACCGGCTAAAGTACAAAATAGAATCCTAGACTGATCGCAAGTAGCCCAAGAAAGTACTTTCTCCTTGTTCAAATTCCTCCAATATAGCGTGGTTTTGCTTGCTTCGTAAAATAAAGGCTTGATGGAAAAAAAATTCTGGCTCAAGAAGGACAATGCTAAGACCTATTCCCTTGCGCCAACCTATGTGGAAGAAACCAGACTGCTGACCACAACTTTAATTAACATACCTAGATATTTGTAATAACTAAGAAGAGTCCCTCTTTTGCATACCCATCAAAGAATTAAATGGAGGAAGAAAGGCAGTCATCTAAATGTTCAGAATGAAAGATTCAAGTATTACTAGTGTGGCATTTTGCTCCTTGTAACTCACATGTAAAGTTTCTGCAGGGCACTGTAGGTTTAGTCAACAGCTGCCGTTGCAGCATTTCCCTGGTCAAGTTATTTATTAAAAATTAACTATTTACTCCTTGATAGTGCCGAAGATTTGTATAATTGGTTCCTAGCATATCCAAACAATTGCTGAGATCATTAAAAGTGAAGAGTTTGATATGTCTTCATAGATCACAACACTATTTACTCAACTTATGGAGCGACTCTAATGGCATACCACATTAATTTTAGTTATACATTTTCTCTAGGAAGTTTTAAGGAGTTATTACGTGGTAAGGAGAGAAGCAACAAACATGAGGAGAAACATCATGACCAAGCAAAGGATGTTGAAACCAATGAACATGGACATTTGTTCAAGAGTAGTAAATACCCTAATTACCAATTTTCTAATCATATCATAGTATTTGTCTCATCACAGCAGAACTTCTAGATTATCATCCAGGATGCAGATATATCTAATCGTGATCAAACTTCTCTAAAGTCATCAAGTATGGAAGTGATTGCACTCTCAAATGAAGAAAAAAAAAAAACAGCATTAGATGTTTAACCCTGTTAATTACTTCATGCAAAAATAAAATAAATAAATAAATAGGTAAGGTAGTAGTACTAAATTTTAAATCATAAAACTAAAAGGGGTTTAAATACCTGGAATTACTTCATATGATGTTGAGTTGCTGTGCAAAGTAGTCACTCCAGTTTTCAAGAGCTTGGATACCTCTTTTATATACTGGCTGCTTGCCTGGAGATAAGCTAGGCTTTGCCTAGAAAAAGAGCCATTTGCAGGAGTATTTGGTGTCACACGAACTTTCCGAAGAGCTTCCCATCCAGAATACAACATTGAGTTTACTTTGCAGAAACGTTGATGAAGCGAATCTATCTTTACTATAGAAAGATTGCAGCCAGGAGGAGGGTCTAAACCGATTTTTACTTTACGCACTGTCCAACAGAAAGAAGATAAATGTGTAGGATTGAACATACAAAATTTATAAGACTAGGTGAAATTTTTTTGGAAATATTATGGTACCTTGCACTTTCATTTTGCCAATGGACTTCTTTGCTTTGGGAGCAGCTGCCTCGCTAACTAACTCGGAAGACTGTTTTGCCAGCAGCTCCTCTTCCGGTTGCAATAGTACTTGCTGTAAACTAGAAAATTAAATGTAATTGTCAGAGACAGCTAATCCAAAGCATGGAGGAAAGTACTAAGTTCACTACGAGCAGTAACAAGCAGGGAACATATGCAGTCACCCAAATGCTTTCCGCAACTCTAAACATTCTCTATTCAAGAAGTAGGGAGCTTCTTCTGTGCAACCTTTGGCCCATGAATTTAAGCATAAACGAACACATGCATCATAAGAGAGCACCGCGCACCATGGACCAAGACCACTGAAACAGTTTAATTCATGTTGTCAGTTGTCCCAAACTTTATGAAGGCAAAATGTTTAAACCAAGAGAAATATGTGCTTAGCTTAGCTATTAACTAACCTTGCATGAAAGATGGGTCGACGAGAGGGCAAATTACCAGTGGATTCATTGACCCCTCCATGTTCTGCAGTCCTGTAATCAATAATTGTTCTATCGAAGGGTATTGATGACATTTTGTTAAAATAGGAAACTAGGCATAGAGATGGAGACGTACACACCTGAAAGATGTGTCGAGAATCTCATCCCTGATGTTATCCTCAACAATGGTATCATTGTAAGAAGACTTCATCTTTTGCATTTCTCCAGTATGAAAAACCTACACACGCTTATATAGTTGAGTACGACACAAAGCATAATGTTTTAGATTAACAATAAATTACAGTAGATCATCACAGTGGTCTCTTATTTCAATCTTATCAATTCCAGATTGCATATGCAAGTTACAAAATACCTCTTTAACCAACTCCAGGCCCATAATCAGTTCAAGCAATTAGAAAGTTCAAAAGGTAACATTTTGGGATGTGAATTCCTTGGTAGCCTACCCATTGATACAGTGTATCACCCAATGTAGCTTTCATATACAAAAAGCTATATCCTAAATTTGTATAAGAATGACCAAAAAAGGAAAAGAAAAAAAAAAAAACTGTGAAGTGCCTAGTAATTTTCTACTTCAAAGCTTCAGTGGCACAATTTAAGCAACTTATCAAATACTAACAAATTACCAAAGAAAATAATAACAGGAAATTTTATGAGAAAAAGCAAATTCTTAGTGAGGTAAGGATATCCTAAAACTTAGTTGTAACAGAATGCTTGAACAGTTCATGCCTCACAACGCACTGATCCACAAAATAATAAACAAGCTTTTGCATCCAGAAGAAGATCATTGAAAGATGCAAACCTGTTCAGATGTTATTTCAACACCTATCCTAGAAGTAACAGTAGAAGAATAACTATTAGAATTATATGCTTCTCAATTAGGTGCAACACCATCACTGCTTCTATACTGCATAAATGAAACTTCAGTGCTACTGGCAAAATCTGAAAATTGCTCTTCTCCACAAACCTGTGCTGGTCTGTGAGCACTATTTCCTAGTTTCTGCTGAACCCCAGTATGACCATGAGCCTCTGATTTCTGCACCGAAACAGCATGTGTAGCAGCTGCAACATTTGCCACCTTATCGTCTTGTGGAGACGAAATGAACGAGTATTGCCTGTCATAGACATGCTCATCGGAATCAGATGACATGTCCATGTCTGATCCAGAACCATCATCGTTGCCACTAACAGGTATTCCCTGAGACACTTGAATTACATTTGGAGACAAATATCCATTGCGAAATTTTGCTGAAGGAGGCAATCCAGCATTTCTTAAACTGGGAATAGGATCAGGTTTTTTTCTTGCTGTCATCGTCAAACCGAGAATATCTCTGTTCTTGGCACCATTCCCCTAACACAAGTTTAAAACATTAAGATACAGATTCTTCCATGACCCGGCACCTCATGCGACAGTATAAAAGTATAAAGCAAAAACTACTGTAAACACTAACATCACGAAACGAAACATTGAAAATATCTATATTCAAATAAACAAATGTTTGCACCAAATACCTTAACAAATGCATAAATAATTGAATGTATACGTATAAACATTTGAAAGCACTCACCTCTCGAACCCATCTTAATGCATCCTTGCTAAGGCCTTGGGTGAACATCGTACAATTTCTTCTACTTCACCTAGAACCCAATCCCTGCGACAGAATTTAACACCCAAATTAAAATTGAATAACTAAATAAGCGAAGACATACAATCCAAAGAGCAAAAACTAGCAAACTAAATCATTAATAAAAACCTAGCATATTCTGATGATGTTTCTTTTCTTATCTGTCTTGCTAATGAAGCAGTGTGGAAAAAACAAAAAACAAAAAAAAAAACCGAAAGTCCGACATTTGTACAAAAAAAAAAAAATTCAAATCTTACCAAAGCCAACAAAATGATGGGAAAAAAACTAATTGATCTAAACGTAAAAACTCGTCATTTTGTTTGATTGTTGTTTTGGTACAAGGAAAAGTAAAAGTTTGCAACACCGACATTCTTTTGCTTTCTTTTTTATTAACGTTTCTTAAAAGGATTCCCACCAACCAAACAGAGAAAATAAGATCATCGGAATTCAGTTCAGCTTCACATGCCAATCACTGATCAGAGTAGTATCAAACCAATTACTGAAATCCCATTTTGCTTTAATGATCAAACCAGCAAAATGGGTCTAACTAAAACTTCAATAAAATGCCGCCGACCAAAAAAAAACCTGACTTTGATCAAATTTAGCAAAAAAATAAAGGATGGAAAAATTACTCACTCAAAGTGAAAGAAGAATGAGAATGTGAGTGATAGTGAGAGAATTAAAAGAGAAAAAATATCAATGGGTTTTGTTCTACTGTTCAAACAAACATTCTTCTCAGCCTTATAAAAATGTCTTTAGTACTATTTTTCTTCAATAATAAATAAATAAAAATAAGAAGAATCAATGTTTCAACTTTGAAGCGAAATTAAGGAGAAATTATCGAACCTTACCTAGGAGGCTAGGACGAAAACATAGAAACTAACGGAGAGTCGTGAACTTAACGTGAAACTGACGTGGCAAGCGGATGCGCGCCCCCTTTATAACGGTCGATTATGGGGAGCCTGCCTGCCTGCTTTGGTTTGGGTTGCACACAGAAATTGTGCCTTTGGGGTGGCTATAGCGGAGAGGGATATAAGTGGGTCCCACGTGGATCCTGTGTCCTGCATTCAGTCCCAACTGGTAGTGTGCTGTATCCCTGATTTCCCGCACTTAATAAAAGACTTAATCGCCAAGAAACACCCCAAATAAAAACACTAAAAAAGTAAAAGAAAAGGGAAGAAAAGAAACGAATAAATTTTTAGCTAATTGAAAATAGGAGAAGGTTAGAGTAATTAATAATAATTATATATATATATTCTAAGGTAGAGCCATAATCTTTTTATGTCAAGAAATAGCAGAAAAAAATAATTTTAAAAATTCTTTGGGTGTAAAAAATAAAAATAATTATAAATATTAAATTTTAAATTTTAAATTTATTGAACGTTATATTTTAAAAATAATTATATAAATTAATTAAAATTTTATTTTAAAAGTTAGAGTTTTACCAATAATTTACACATATTCTACCAAATATCAAATTTAATTTTTTTATAATATCATGACGATTTTAATTTTAATTTTTTTAATAGTGAGATTACGGAGGAATAAATTTTAGCCTTTGGGGCTTATAAGCTTTAGGAATTAAAGAAAAAAATGTAAGAAAATTTTTTATTTTCCTTATTGTCAAGTATGGGAATGGGGACAAATTAGAAAGGACATTTCTTGGTAGTTCTAACATGTAAGTTGTATGTTATTTATCTTCATTGTTTAATTTTTTTCGGGAGGTATAATGTGATGGTAAGATATGCTTAGCCCTATGGTGAAGTAAAGTTGAGCCGTCTGAGATGGGTAGGTGGGTGCACTTGTTACTCGTTCGTTTATCTTTTTCATGTAAAATTAATGCATTGAATGTGTATTTGGTATGATATTTTTTTTCATTTAATCTCATGATGTTTTCATCATGATTAATCTATTTTGCTTATTCTTATTAAACTATTCGATAAGTCCATCATAGTTGATCGAGCTCCACCTTTATTCATCTTGTTATTGACATAAAATCAAATAAATAAAAATTGATTCTAATAGCACTTATCACATATTTACTACTTTTATTTTGAAAAATCGATTTATTCTTGCATTACTCCCAAGTTTACTTTGACCGATGGGCATGGCATTTCATTTCCCATTAAATAGTGTTGGGTTTCATTATTAGCAAAGAATAATTAAAGAATAGTTTGACACTAGTTCATCAAAAGGATCAGCTTAATACGACTCATGAAAATGGCTTTCCACACCTGTTATAGAGAGAGCATGTGGCATTGGCAGCATATTTATTAAAATATTGCATCTTTAATTTAACTTAATTTAATAGTGGGATAAAAACAATCTATATTTTGTTTTAGATTCGGTGTATTTAGCTTCCAACCTACACATTTAAAGCACAGCAAATTGTGAAGAAAAAAATGTTGAAATATTGGTTTCAGCTATTAATATTTTCGTAAGTAGTCACAGTCTTTCATTAAATTTAGAGGATAGATACTGTTATTAATATAATATTTATACACCATATAACACTGCATCACTTTCCATAACACCTTTTATTCTTTTAATTCTCTTGATATATAGTTTTATAATCTTTCCATAAATTATTGTAAAATCCTAACCAAGCACGCGGTCACAGTGTAAACGCACCGTTGCCGTCTTGGTTATTTTAGCAGTGACAACTCAGATCCAACCAATTAGTCATTGAGGATTGTTTCACCCAGGCCTTGACCAATGCAAGTAACATTCATTAAATATATATATATATAATCTTTAAAAAAAAAAAACAAACAAGAAAACAAAAACAAAAGAATTTCTTCGCTTTGACTTCTTGCTGATGGTTCTTTAGTTGATTGGAGATTTCTTGATGAAAAAGGAAAAAGATTGAAAAACTGCTGAGCATATTTGAAATGGAAGAAGCATTAGAGGAGTATTGGAGTTGGTACTCGTTAACACACTCCGAGTAAAGAGCAAATTAGCAAAGGAAAGATGATGAGATGGAGAAAAAAAAAAAAAAAGGGAATCCAGAGCTTTTCGGCTTACTTTTTGCTTTAAAAATCCAAGGTTGTAGAGAATCTTGGGCTGCTAGCTGTTATAATTAGCTGCCCGCATCTGACTATTTGAAAAATATAATTGATCATCTTAAGATGTTGGGCTTTTTAAATCTGGTTTAACGTTGGGCCTTTATCCTATATGGGAGAGCATAATCACTTCCTTAAATTTCACATTTCGACGTTAGCAATTGAGAGCTTACTCTTGAATGAAATACTAAAAATTTATGTCTCGTGACAAATTCAAACATATTTATAATACATTTTTGTGCTTATCTTTTTTTTTTCTTCCAGTTAAGTTGATGCCTCTTTGAATCGAGCCTAATTAAAACAATTAGTTGGCGTGGGTGTTGCATTGCTGTCTTCTTTTGATTATGAGTTTCGTTAGTCCTAGATGTGAGCCCAATTATAACAAGAGTGCTGAGAGGGAAATGAATCTTCCAAATTCTAGTCTTAGAGCTAATGTCAGCCCATTTCAATCTGATTCTAACTCTAATAGAGCCTTTGGAGCTATATTTACGACTACGAGACAACTTCAATCTAATTCTCAAACAAAGTGCCGACAAATCATACCATTCGAGTTCGACTACCGAGTGTAGGAACAGGGAACCCGACCAAACACATTCATGGCCGAGGGAACCATGGATAGGGTGAAAAGGACATTGGTTTTTTTTGTTGGATATACAAACAGTTCTTGCTCTAATGTTGCTCGTTCTTGGGTGTGAATATGTGAGTGAATCCATCACTGTGTTTCATTGGATAACATTAATGTCAAAAATATGAGTTTGATGATTTGATGAGAACGAAATACTAACATTAAAACATTTTTTTTTTCAGTGTTCTTAGGAAACCATTTGTGGTTAAATAAGTATAGCTCTTGATTGAGAAGTCTCATCAAGGACAGCATTCTCATCATGCAACTGCTAACTCAGAACACCTAACTTGTGGAAAAGCAGTTTCGTACAGTATTGTATAACAAAGTTTGACCCCGATGTTTAATTTAGTTTGCTCATACAACTTTCTTTTAAAGATGACATTTTTATCGTGTTATTTTATTTTTGAATCCCTAACCTGTTCTCCTCTCCTAATGCTGCGGCCTCTTCGTATGAAAAAGTTAGAACCCCAAACTTGTTACCGATAAACAAAATGCATACCAGAAGTAAAGCAGAATAGCGAACTAGAAACCTCAATTTAAAGTCTGATCATGCTGATACATATATATACATATATATATATATAGCATTGAACTGTTAGTGCTCCTTGATCCTATCAGGTTGCTACAGTATGCAATTTGATCAAGAAAAATATTGGAGGGAGGACTTTTTGTGCCCACCGTAAGTGCCTGGTTACTATGCAATGACAAGGCGGTTGGCAGTTAGAAAACAAATTACTGTAAATCAGTGAATCATTCTTTTTCTTCTTCTTCTTCTTCTTTAGTGTTCTTGTAAATCAAACTTTTTTCACTTATCTGCAACTTGCTTTGGGATTCATGGCATGCCGGAGCAGATTGATGAAGTATAATCTGTTTGATAGTTTTGGTCCATCAGTAAAGTGGGCTCGGATGCTACGTACTTTAATCCAGTTAATTCGTCAGCATATAGTGTAAAACTGTAGATTAATGATTTTTCTATCCCTTTTTTCTCCTACACAAGGAAAAAAAAAAAAGCATAATTCTAGACACTTGGAAACATCATAACAGTGATGGAACATCTGTTGAATATAGAGAGGAAGAAAGGATGAAAGAAGCAAAGAACTGAGACTTCATTGCTTTTTCAATCTGACACCATTTATACAATAAGCTGCTTTATTTATAGTGCTAAAACTAACGGGTAAATGCTTGAAACTAGGAGATGCAGCCACTAACTCCTATAGACCGGGCAAAACATGGCTACTTACTCCTATAGATTAGGTAAAATTAAAACAAACTAAAACCACTAAAACAAACTCCTATTGACACGGACAACCAAGAAATTTGAATAAATATTTCTAACAATCCTTCTCTTAACCTGCAAGTTATCAAACATTAAGTTCAACAAGACTTATGAAGTGCGCAGACTCCAAGCAACTTCTTTAACTTCTGAAACACAGGCAACTTCAACGGATTATGTCAGCGATATTTTTTTCACTTTTACAGTCGAAAAGATCAACTATTCTATCCTTCGTGAGGTCCGGACCTTTAGAAAGTGAAACTTCACATCTATATGCTTCTCCTTCCATGTAAAATAAGATTTTTTAGAAAGTTTGATGGCAGAATTATTGTCACAATAAATTGCAGTAGCTTCCTCTTGCTTAAAATGTAGCTTTTCAAGTACTTTCCTCAGCCAAATTGCTTGACAGGCGCAAGATGTTGCAGCTACAAACTCTGCTTTAGTTGTTGACAAAGTGACAATTGCTTGCTTTTTCGAGGACCATGAAATTGCGAACCAAATATGAAAACGTAAAAGGACGTACTCTTCCTATCATCCAAATCCCCAGCATAATCACTATCAGGAAAGCCAAATAAGTCTGACTTTTCACTTTTCTCATATAACAGACCATAATTCACAGTTCCGCGCAAGTAGCGAAAAATCCTTTTTGCAGCAAGAAAATGCGTCTCCTTTGGACATTTAACGTACATGTTGATAAGACTTACTACATGCATTTGTAGCTAGTAAATACATGAAGTTTCCTACAATTTGCTTGTAAAATGTTTTGTCAAAGCTTCTTCCTTCTAGATCTTTAATAAGCTTTAAACCAACCTCAGTAGGTGTGCTAATGGAATTATAATCCTTC
>JAQSVH010000003.1:15284816-15294907 GCA_029448705.1 Adansonia digitata
TTAAATTAGTTTGTTTACGTAATTTTAATGACATCTAATAGGTTTGAAGTTTGAATCTAACATTTGTAATCATTATAATTTTTATCTTATCCCAGGGTCTCATCTCTAAAAAAAAAAAATAGCCTTGAGTACAAGAAATCAGACCGGCGATGGTCATCTTATATTATAACATGATGAGATTGGCCAAATTATAGAAAAAAAGTGCGCAGCCCTTGATATAAGGAAAGAAAAAGGAATTTGAAACGCTCGTTATAATTTTTATTTTCAATTCGTTATAGCTACGTAAAGATCATAGAATTTGTAATTTCTAAGTGATGTAAAAGAATGAGTTTTTGTTTAGGAAGAATACACGAAGTTGTAAGAGTCTGAAAATGAATTAATATCGAATCAGGTTAAGATGGTATCTTTTATAGTAAACTAAAAAGATTGTTGGAACATCTTTTGGTAGGGTTACATTTACTCGTCTGGCGAGTGGCAATTTGAAGGATACGGTTACGTGCCCAGTGGAACATCAGGCGTTTGCATCATACAAGTTTTTGGTGCAAAAGCTCCAAGAGCCACCACCCTAATGCTCAGGGTTTACAACGGTTCACTCACGTATTACAGGGGTCCGGTCCTGTTTCAGGACATTTATGACCGGTGGTTCAAGCTGAATGTTATCCATGATGTCGGTGCAGCCAAAGTGAAGGTTTACATTGATGTGCATCTGAAATTAGAGGCTGATGGTCATGGGGGGACATCCCATGCCTTTAAATGTGGGGTATATGCCCAAAATGATGATTCCTGTTACATGGAATCTCGTTGGAAAAGCATCAAAGTTCGAAGGAAAATGTGACCCATTTTCTTTTCAATGTTCTTTATTTGCTAGAAAAACTGTCCAAAATGTGACTAATTGATAGATATCTGTATTGGCTTTATGTGCCAAATATATGTTTACATATGTTTATTATTATTTATATGATTTGGTAGCAAGGTCGTAGGAATAAAGCCATAATATAAATGATAGTTGTTTAGTGGAGTGTGTGTGCAGAAAGTGTCAGACAAAGTGAAGAAGAACGGAAATAATTGGTTGTGTGAGAGTGTAAAAGAAAGTTCTGAGTTCATAGTGATATAAGGAAGCTATTGTATGTGAATGTGTCTACTGTGAGTTCGAGTATTTCATCAAATTATATTTGATCTTTCTGATAAAAGAATTGTTTGTTGCTATTTAGTAGCTACTCTATCAGTGACGTGTTAATTTTTATTTATTTGTTTTGATATATCATTTTAAATTTATCGATTTTAAATATTTATAATTTATTTTTGAATTCATTAATAACAATGTTATATATATAAATATATTTTCATTATATATATTTATATGCAAATATAAATATTAAAATTATAAAATTTAATACTCAAAATTTTTAAGCAATAAATAAATGAATATGTATTAAAATACTTAAAAAATAAGAGAAAATTTCACAAAAATCCTTGGACCGAAAATAAAGAAAAGAAGGTGAAATGATTGATAAAAATTAAATAAAAAGGAATACTGATTATTAAAAATAATAATAATAATAAGATAGAAATTACTTATTTGTCTTTAATAGAAATATCCTTTTCATCCCTTTTTTCCCTCCCACGAGCATGTTCTTATTGTAGGTTTCAAAGAATCAGCCCCTTCGTAATCCCAAGGTTTCCTCCCATATCCAGTCGCAACTCAACTTTGAAAGAACAGGCTATTCATAATCCTGATTTTCCTTCTCATTGTTCAAATCCTTTTGGTATTGGTGACTTGAAATATCCAAATAGTTTTTCGTCCCTTTTGTTTTCGTTATTTGACGGTTATTCTTATTTCTTTTGTTGGTGTGGTCGATAGTGATAAATTTGTAAACAGTAATTTTGAATTTACTTTTGGACTTTATTTGTGGTTATGAAACTTGAAAATAGTATAGCATAATGAGGTATCCGAAGCTAAAATTGAATCAATTCTAGAATGTAAGGTTAAAGTAGGGAAGAGAAGAAGTAAGACGAAAGATGAAACTGAGAAAAAAATGGTAATTTGGAATAAGTCCTAAATAGATTCGAGTACTAATTACGTAATGCTTTAATGTAAAGAACCCATGATAATTCGGTAATAGATTGCTTTATACTAGTTTAGAATGTTATAAATGAGTTATAGTATGACATCAGGTAGCATAGGCATTCAATGTTTGAGTTTAATGATTCATAATTTGCATAATATGCAATGATCATGTATTATAGGGAAGTTGTCAAGAGGTATTGCTGCTATCTGTCTAAAAATTATGGCTACCAGATACAATTTCCATCGGAGGCTTGCCTTCAATTGATCTAATGCTTATACCCAATTTTGGGCTCGAGTAATTTGAGCTAGCAAGTTGATTATTTTGGGTCATTTATTAAACTTTGGTCTATGATAAGAAATTTTTTATTTAATTTAATCTTTAAAGTTGAAAAAAAAAGAATTGGAATAGTAGTTTGAAAAAGAATATCGGATTTAAAATTAAAGATTCAAGGTTGATTTTTAGAGATTTAATTTGAACTTGGAGTCAAGGGTTGACTTAAGTTGGAAATTTGGAATTAATTGGATATTAAAATTTTAGAATTGTATTTTATGATTGCTGTAAATTTGAAAAGGAGAGTGGTGATTGATTCTAATTTTTAATGCTTTGTCAACCAATCTCCCTTATAAATAGGATTAAAAAATTCAATCTTGGACACTAAGAAAAAGGAGAGAGGAACGGCAGTCACATAAATGTTTTAGCAACTTTTGAAATTTTTGAAAGAAGATTTGTCTTTGGTAAAATACTTTTGCTTCTATAATTTTGTTTAAACATTTGTTTGGGACTGAGGGAATATTTCAAAAGTATTTTAGGTATTTTTTTTGTTTAAAAAAATTAGGCCTATTTGTAGTATTGTCAATAAAAAGTAGAGGCTTTCAAATTGTTGTTCCAAATTCATGTTTAGTTTTCCAGTTTCTTATTCTGCCCATCAAGTATAAGCTTTGACTGCCATTAACAATTAACGTCGTCAAAAATGTTTGTAAATGTTTTATAAAGTTTTATGTAATATGTTGTTAATTCAATCCTTGTTAAATAATGCATGGTATAAGTAATTTTATATCGTAGGTAATTTTACAGTTGATCAATTCACAAACTAATGACATCGTGAAGCAAAACGAGGAGATTATGAGATTGAATAAAGATAATCTCCTCGATATGATGGCATTGGCAATGTTGTCATCATCACATGCAAATTGTGGAATGTCTGCTACTGTAAATAAAATAAAGCAGTCGATGTAGCTAGAGGTGACAACCATCGGCAAAGAGATGAAAGGTTATCCATCATGTCAGTTTACACCATTAGATGTTGGCTGCAGTAAATGTCTCTCCTCCTCCTTTGAATGTCAGAGTATCAGAGAAGGCATAATTTTTTTAGAATGAACTGCTGGATATGGTAAAGGAAGAAAGATGCAGTGATGCAAAAGTCAACTCAATTCGGACTTCTCCACATATTCGTAGGGTAATTAGGCTGCTGTTAACTTTTGATCACATTATTTGGTTACTTGGCCACTTGGCTTGTTGACTAAACTCGAAAGATTAGTGGCTGAGTATACAAGGGATGAAAACTTATCTATGACATGAGTTCAACTTATATATTGTACATTAGTTACGGTTACATTGAAAATCATTGTAACGTGTCCATCACACAGAACAATCTATTTTGTTT
Organism: Adansonia digitata; assembly: GCA_029448705.1. NCBI lineage: Eukaryota > Viridiplantae > Streptophyta > Magnoliopsida > Malvales > Malvaceae > Adansonia > Adansonia digitata. The sequence goes on from JAQSVH010000003.1 coordinate 15,288,549, forward strand.
GTCTTTATTGTAAGGAAACCTTCTATGAAAAGCATAGTTAGGATGTAACAAAGATTAACGTGTTATCTTTAGCCAAATCCAATTGGGTCAATAACATGGTATGTTAAACTTGTCTATAGTGCATATCGCATAACATCAACTTGTACATTCTCACGATCAAACGATTTGTTTATGTACATATATTTCAAGTAATGGAGATGTATGTTTATGCGATTAATGTAGAGAAAGTGTATGTAACTAAAAAATTAAAGCTGTGTTGGGTTATTTTGACCTCACAATTAGTAGTATGAATTACATCTTGTGATGACATCTACATTAGAATAGAGACGTTTCATTAAATGTTTGTTCTTTCAGTGAGCAGCTGTTAATATTTAGTCACATTTTCATGTAGGGTTAGATGCTTTATTTTAATCTTACACGAAAGGTAGCCCAAAATGATGCAAGCATTCATTTTGCTAAGTTTCTTGTAGTTCAACCATAAAATGCTGAAATAATAAGAGCTCAATTGTTATGTATAAATTATGCATGTAAGCTGAAATAAGTTGCATCTATGTGTAAATAATTTTGATTTGTGCAAACAATCAATTGGTTACATATTGCATATATATGGTGTCTTCCAAGATGAAAATTATTGATTCAAAAAGTTGCGTTTAGCGAGTAACCAATTTCTATCCCCAAACAATTGGTAATCTTTATGAATACATAACTTGTACTATCTTTAGGGTAATTTTGAAATGATATATGTTCTCACTTGAAGCAAAAGGTTTTCCTCACTTTGTTACATGCATGGAACCATCCAGTCACAGATGCAGTTTATGCAAGGAGAGACATGTACAGTTGGAGTGACAGTCAGATAATGATTATATCTTGAATCCCTTATTATAATATATTCGGGCTCATTTTTTGGTTGGCATTTATAGTGGGTTTAGAGTTCACTTGTTTTTGCATTGCATTATAGTTCTGATGATTATGGGATATTTTTAATTAAGCATTTACAAGCTTGTATTGGCCAAACCACTCCACCATTAAATCGGGTGAGTATGCTGGGCATAAAATTCACACTTTCACTAATAGTCAAAAGTTCTATTTATGTGATAAAAAACACATTAGCTCTTATACAAATAGATTTCAAGAAGTATCAGCTAAAACTCACCGTGTAATTGATTTTGGATCCAAGGAATATGGAAAAGGACAATGTACTAAGTATGTTGACAAGGGTTTAGGGCATAGCATTTGTACATAGGATTATCATGAATGATGAAAATTGGTATAGGCTTTGTAATGGTTGATGGTTATGAAAAAATACACATTTTGGTATTTGAAATGATGTACAGGAATTTTATACACATTAAATTAGAAATGAGAAAATATAAATCTATGTTTGAATTTTGTTAATTATCCCCTTGCATTTGTTTTTTCTTTAATTTTAATCCGTTTATGCCAGCAAATAAGTTAATATGCTCTAATCTATACTATTTGCATAGCCTTTTTGAAACTCATATGTACATTTAGTTAGACTTTGTTTATACATATGATACAACATAATTTTGTACACATCCTTCTTTACTAGTAAATTGAGGGTTGTCATATGTAAATTTAGCTTTATTGATGTGGCCTAACATTGGTAGTCATATGTACATTTAATTATAGTCATACATACATGTAATTTTGTTAACATGTACTTTAAGTTATAGTTATATGTGCATTCAATTATCTTTCTATAGTCAATGTTGGTTGATGATAACTTTTACTATTTTTAGATTATAGTTCTATATTATAATAACCATGTAAGGTTATCCAATTAAGGTTTCCTCATTTCAACAGGGGTATCTCATAAATACAATAGATATGGGCATATGTACATTCAGGGTTAAGTGTTGGACTTTAAATGTGCATATTTATTATTTTTGCTATAATTTGGGTTTAGGGTTATATTAGAATAAAGATCACAGTCCTATACAATTGAATCACTTTCATTTTTGCGTGCACCTTTGGCTTTATACATTTAGATGTATTCTCTTGTAATTTTAAATATAGCCATATGTACATCAGTTGCACTAATTCATACACTAGCATAAATAAACCCATAAGTAAATTTTGGGTAAATGTCGTATAATTGGTGTTATAGTTCTCCAGTATTAGTATTTACCTTGCTTCTTACCGTTTTGCCATGTTTCCCCAAAGATATTATGGTTTAAGGGGTTACATTTCACTTATAGCATTTTGTTTATGCATTGTAGTCATATATGCATTCAATTATGTTCATATTTACATAACACCCAACTCTTATATCATCAATGTTTATAATGTGCAGAATTACTATTTAGTTATCTGATATGATTTTAGGATCATATGGTCACATGTACATCCAAATATGGTCATCTATAAATTTAGTTATACTAATATGTACATTTAGTAATTATCATATGTATATTTAGTTATGATCATATGTACATTACGGGTGATCTTCATCTCATCAATATTAGTAATGTGCACAATTACTATATAGTTATCTAATGTGGTATTAGATATTGATATGTAAATTCACTTATGGTTATCATACATTCAATAGTAGTCTTTTTTTCATTTCGCTTATGTACTATGTACATTTAGTTATAACGATATGTACATTTAATTATGATCATACATATATCATAGGTGATTCTCATCTCATTAGTCTTAGTAATATGCATATTTTATACATAGTTATTTGATATGGTTTTGGGTTATATGGTTTTATTTACATTTATTTATAGTTATCTATACATTCAATTATGGTCAAATGTACATTTAGTTATGATTATATATATAATCCATTCCGATCATATGTACACTACAGGTGATTTTTATCTCATAAGTATTGGTAATGTGCATAATTAAATTTAAACTTTACTTCTCTGATATGATTTAGGGTCATATGATTATGAAACATTCAGTTCTAGTTATCTTTATATTCAGTTGTGGTTATATGTACATTGATTTTTGGTTATATGTATATTGACTTATGGTGATATGTACATTCAGTTATGGTTATCTTCGTATAATTATCCATATATTTTTTAAATTATTAGTTTCAAAATACAAAATTACTTTCAACATATTAATTAACTATAACTAGGAAATATTTTGCTATTATGGGCTTTTTCCTTGACTTGCGTCCCTCAATGTACACACATCCCACAATTTTAGTAATTATGGGTTTAGGGTTTGTCGTCCTTGTAATTGATTAGAAAAACTAATTTAATTTAGTAAACATTCCATATTTAGCATTACATACTCCATAATCCTTTTCTTTAGAGTAATTGCTATTAACCATATCGAAATAAAGTTTTGTTTTTATCCTTATATTTTCCTTATTAATTAGTCTACTTCTCTTGTGTGTGGTATGGTTTACAGATTAAACTAACTGTTAGTGACCATCCCATAAAACTATTCTTTATTTAAATGCTATATATTCCCATTTGAGTCACAACTTCCTTCGTATATTATTTTTTTTAGTTTTTTGGATTCACATTAACTACTATTAACCATTGTGATTAGTCTTTGGTTGCAAGTTAATGGAAATTATCTCAATTAACTTTCACGACCTACTACTCAAGGTTGCTAAGGCATGTGGATATGTAGATCCTACTTGTCACAACATGACTGAGACACGAATCCTGACCAGCTAGGCTTAAAAGACGAGTGTACCCCTCGTTCTTGTATGTATCTATATATCATTATTTTTTATTTCTAGGGATCATCATTATCTTTCTTATTTTTAGGGACTAAATCATCAAGATGAATCGCTCACTTGACCTAACCCTAAATAGTAATTATAAAACGACCAATTTTTTTAGGTCACCACCAATTTATTTTGGTTAAGTGAGATTGGTCAACTATCATAGTTCATATTTTGAGGGTTACAAAACCCTTAAAAAATGAACTCCAAGGTCCATGTTTATAATAAAGATCACGTGAAAGAGTCTAGGAGTTAGTTACAATCACAAGTAGGATCGATACTGCTCATCATGCCCAATAAACGGTACCTTATTAACTATGTGTTAACTTAAATTTTGATTTTTATTCGATTCCAATATCTGATGTTTTATTATAATTACTTTATTTGAAAACTTTTAAATCCCAAATTTATTATTCCATATAAGAAAATTGGGTTTTTAATTTTTAAATAAAAATATCTTTCGCGCTCCACCATAGGACTAGAGGGACACAAAAAGTTTTATCATTATCTTTGGCATCTCCCTGAAGAGTCAAAGGAATACGATAATTTTTAAATGTCAAAATATCTTTCGCACCCCACCAGGACGCCAAAAGACTACTAATGTTTTTAGTTTTAGAAAATAAAAAAAAACTTGATTTTTTTCATTTTGAAAAGAATGTTGCATTATTAAACTAATCCACGAAACACCTTCCATATGCTAGGAGACATTGCACATATTACTTTAACTCAGAGACATTACCTTAATTTTATAAGAAGCAATACAAATTTGTTCTAAGATCTAGTTTCGAAGAAAAGTACAAAACTAGACTCTAAAAATTCAGGTTTGGTCAAATAGATCAAAATGTCTTCTAAAGTATACCTTCAATATTAAAGTATCCTAGCAACCCTAAAGGACTCGACAACTTCGTAAACAAACAAATCTATATCTACTGTGCACCCCTCAACATAGAAGTATCCTAGCAATCACATAGCATTTGGTTCTAATATATATTACTAAAAGGTCCCTAAGGTCTACCTTTGATATTAAAGTATCCCAATAACCTTAAAGATTAAAGTATCCATGCACCCTATAAGACTCGATAATGATATAGAATGACAATTTTACCCTAAATGAGTAATTTAGATACCAAATATGACCTAAAATACAAAAATTACTAATAAGCCTCAAAATTTCTCAAAATTCCATTTTAGCCTCAATACGGCTAAAAATGCTATAATTGTCTCTAAAATAACCAAAATACCCTAAATAGATATTTGATAAAGAAATTACCATTTTAACCCTCAAATGCAAGATTTTCCTAATAGACTCCAAAATTTCCTAACTTTTCACTTTTGTTCCTATTTGAAATAAAATACAAAATCAAACATCAAACACATAAAATGAAATTGAAAACATACCAGATATCACCAAAACCATTTAATCAAACACTCTTGACCTTGGAACAATTTTTTAATTTTTGCAAATAAATCCTTAAACTTTTTTAAATTGCAAAATTACTCCTTAAAGGTTAAAAATGCATGATATGGATTTAGTTTTGTTTTAAAATGCATGTAAATTCCCCTAAGGGTACATAGAGCTCTTAGCCAAGCATGGAAGGCCTTGAAGTAATTTTTTTTGCAATTTAGTCCCTTGACTTTTCATAATTACAAAATAACCTAAAAATAAAAAACATCGGTAAATCTTCTTTGTTAGGTTCGGCCAAGGCTTGGAAACACCAATCTAAAGCCTAAAACATTTTTGAAAAATTATTTTTAGGCCCTGCAAGCTTCAAATATTTCAAAATAATTCAAACTACCATAATGTCAAGCATGAAAATTATCCAAGGACCATAATGATTTTCAGCCAACATGTATATCAACCAAAAACATTTTTTCATTATATAATTTCATGAATATCAATATAAATACATGTCCTAGTTTCCACCAAGCTTAAATATGCATGAAATCATGATAAATCATGAAGACACCAACGTAAATCAACACGAAAATGCTAAAAAAATAGCACAAAAATATATATATGAATTATATTATTGAAAATTAATTTATTGCTAATAAAAATCAGATATAACAACAAAATAAAGAAACTTTGATCATGGCTTTCATATTTAGCCTTTCAATATGGATCAAAATCCATGAGTTCAAGCAGTCACAAAGCTTACTAAAAAGATAAAACAAGCTTGAGATGAAGAAAAATCAAGAGTTTTCTAAGTAAAACTTCCTTAAAAGCTTAAAAACTTAAAAAATTCAAGACTTTTTGGTGTTTTTTAGCTATGAAGGCATTCCTCGTTAAATGAAAACTCCCTCTCTTTATTTATTAAGGTGAAGGGTCGGCCAAGGGCTATAAAGTCCTTTGGCCAAATGCTTTCTTGATTTTTTTTGTTTTTACTTTTTATCGATTTTTTTTTTTGGATTTTGATAAGAATTAATAAAGGTTTTTGTCATTTTGCTTGATCAATCATGCATGATATCATCATCTAGAATCATGAGGATAAGAATCTAATTTGGATAAAAAATTATATGGATTAAATTGTAATAAATTAAAAATCATATATTCAAGAAATAAAATTTCACATAATGAATTTAATTAAAAATTTACTCAAAGTAAGCATTTTGGGCTGGTTTGAAAATAAAAATGGAC
>JAQSVH010000003.1:15298206-15319588 GCA_029448705.1 Adansonia digitata
AAGTTACTGTGTTAATAGGATGATAATTTTGTATAAAAGATAGAATCCTATTTCTACCAATCCTAGAAAGCAAATCAGTTGAAGTAAAAGAAATATAATAACTTGTACAAAGTTTTTTTTTATTATTCCTAATTGACAATTCACCTAATAAAGCATCACTTTCATCCATAGATTTGTATGAATAAAGAAACATTGCATTGTGTGGCTACATCACATTTCAAAACAATAATATCATCCGATCAGTAATTCGAATCAAAGGGAATAGGAAAATAACTCAAACTTCAAATCCTACATTATATTACCAACTTATATGTATGATGATTTCTCAATATAATTACTTACTAGATTTAGCAAGGATTTGTATGGGTCATCATCCAACAACAATGTGTTAGAATCATGATAACCTTTCTCCCTTAGTCCACCATATCTATCCTAAAGATTTCGTAGATCCTTTAACAACAAAGACATAGTAAAGTTATCTAGAGTGCTACATTTGGTTTTCATACAGTGCTATGTGTCCCACAAATTAACAAATCGTTATATATCAACTATATTGCATACTTTATCTTCATACATTTAATGAAATTAGAATAATGTTTCCTCAATTTGCCTAACAAAACAACAATCTTTCTTTCATATCACCTCGCAAATACTTAAGAACACTATCCAAGTTTTTCCTGCGTGTGAACATATGACTTGTACGTTAATAAATTGCATATTTTATGGCAACAACTACATTGTCAGTATTCAGTTGTTATCAGTTCATCTCAATAGTTATTTATTATGGTTTAAAATACAACTTACTTACTTCTTGATGACTAAATAGCATTTTTAAAGGTGTCAAAGTAGAACCATATAAAGTCCTTACAAAATGGTTTCCTTAAAACTAAGAAATAATGTTATTTATGCATGAGTAGTCTCAATTATTCAAGAATTTATCAGCTGATTATAAAATAATTTGTTACTGAAATGAATGTAATATGCTGCTATATTGCCACAAGAAGGACTGCCTTACATGCCTACATGTGGATTTTTCTCTCTTTGAAATCCTCTAGATAGTTTAACGAATGGACTATATTTGCCAAAACCCCATTGACTTCAGGGACAATGAGTTTCTTTGTTTTTCCCTCGTGCCAAGGATTATTATAATTTAGTCTCTATCATTTGTATTTTGTCCAGATTGTTAGTTGTCTATATGTGATAATTTCTTATGCATTTCATACCTAGACTAAGCAATGTTAAGAAAAAAAGAAAAATGACAACAATAAAGACCCTTCCCAATTCATATATCTAACTGGTAATTTCCACATACCTCATAATTCCAATTGTGCTCTACTTCAGCAATCCCAATGCTGTCTTCATTTGCAGTTGTACCTAAGTCAAAAAATTACGTAGATAATTTGCCCGCAACCTTCTGCTTCACAAAGTTGACAAGAAAACCAATATATCTGTCCATGCTTGCGACATCTAACCTCATTGATGCAATGTGTTCTTCCATTTTGTCCATTTTTGTCCTTAACGACCCTATGTTCTCCCACACGTCTAACATGGTCAGTGCGTTCTTATTTTTGGCAGGTATATTTGCTATGATTATTGTTAAAGATTCTATTTACCTTTTACTGCATTCATTAGTTTCCCTACAACAAAGTTAAAGCCAGCCTTTTTCAGGCTTGCCTCTCTATTCCACAAGTGTTAGACATTGAAGTTCCTGTTTCATTCATGGTACTAATTTCATGATGTTGTAGGAACAAAGATATAATGGATGTATAGCGATTACGTTGTAGGTTACCCTGCTTTTTTATGGAATAATGAAATAAAAACCTCAAATTTTGCCCCTTATTAAGCAAGACATAAGCCATATGCCTTCGTCAGTCATTGTGGCAAATTTCCCCTTATGGGATCAATATGTGAGCCATGATCAAGTGTAGCAGTCTTTCATGTATATGCAGAGTGTTTGTATTAATTTTAATTTGTTTCAGAGATGTGTCCTTAAAGATGATTTTTGCATGATCTAATACGGACACACTTATATATTGTTTGCATTGACTATACAGCATAAAATCCACACCAAATGCTTGACACAAACTTTTAGGACTAATCAAAAATTCTTTCCCACCGGCATATTCATGGAAATAACTCACATTCGAAATTTCAACAATTTTTTGAAGCATTTTACTACATTATCATTTCTTCCTATGTCAACATTATTGTAAAATAATTTTACGAATCTTACATAGTACTATTTGATGGTTCACACAAGTTTTGCAAACATTAGAGTTTCAAAGTATCAAAGTAAGAAAAGTCGATTTCTTAAAGAAACTTAATATTAATATATCATCCTTTAAGCACCATTTTTGTCTCAAACCTATAACAAAAGCTGCATTCATTGTTCAAAATTTTAAAGTCCTTTGTCGCTCCTAAGGTTAAGTCTCTATAGCAGTTTGTGTTCCACTTTTCTTTATTGATCGTTTAGCTATCTAGTTTTCTTTCTCTTCACAAGCCCTCTTCTTAATGTATGTCTCCAATGCCATGCCTGAATTTGTCGAGAATAAATTTGATTTCGGTCATAGTGGGTTCTGGCATGTGGCATTATTAACTTTAATTTTAGAATATTGTATAAAAGGGTTAGGGTTTCAAGAGGTTTTAGAGAGTTGGTTCCACCATGTGAAAGGGCGTCGGTTCTAAGGTAATACCAAAAATAGTTTGTTTATTTCAAAAACTAAAAAGGATCAATTCTTTTCCTAAAGTGAGAATTGTTCTTCAAAGCATGGTGTCAGTTCTCTTTTAATGTAGGAGCCATTCTAAAATAGATGGAGTTGGTTCCCTCTTAATGTGCTTCAAAGCATGGTATCGGTTCTCTCCTAATGTGGGAGTCGATTCTAAAATAGAATGAAGTCAGTTCCCTTCGAAGTAGGAGCTAGTTCTTCAAATCATGGAGTCAGCTCCCATACAAGTTAGAGGGCTAGGTTTCCTTCTCAAGTTGCAAGCCATAATACTACTTTTAATACCAACTATTTCCAATTATATAATTATCTAGTAATGATATAGATAAGATAAATATTAGAAATAAATAATAATATAAATATATAATTAATAATTTATCAATTATATAATAAATAAAATAATATATTAGTAATACTATTTTAAAGTATATTTTCCCATTTTTTCAATAATTTAAATAAAAATATAGTAAGCTATATTATGAATACAAAATAATGTAATATACCTATATTATTATATAATATTGATATTGTCATAACAATATTAGGGTTTATAAACATCTAATGTAGATAATCTCATTTCCCTTAATCATTTTTAATTGTTTGTAATGTATCTACTAATTTAGATCAATTATAATAATTAATAATATAGATAATAAGCATATGAACAATAATATAAGTATAGTAATAATTTACATAATATATGTATATAATTAATAAGATAGATAAAATAATCCTCCAAATATTTAATTCATAAATAATGATGTAGATAATATTTTTATTAATAATAAATATGATAGTTTGATTAAATCCAATATAAATATAATAATATAAAATAATAGATATTCATACATATTAATTATTATTATGGATGGTATATTTTCTCTCTATATTTATTTTTAGTATTAAAAAAGGATATTTTGGTGCATCGTATAGGTTACTAAATGGTATGAACCAGTTCCTTATGCCATATAGATGGATAATGAAATGATGTTTATGCCCCTTTCACTTCAGCATAATTGCTCCATTATAAAGCCATATGTCCACATACATGCCCTTTGCATAATTTTTCTAGAATTACAGCCCAAAAAGGTATGCATTGTCTTACGTACTCTGAAAGTTTCCCTCCACATCTTAAAGCCTCTATTCCTTCCGTCGCAAGTTTGTTCATTCATAGCAGTAGGGGTTAGCTCCTCCTCCTTTCAACATAACTTCCATTATCGATTGATTCCTGTTTTCCTACCCTCTATTTATGATACTCCTACCAATCCCTTTTTTTTTCTGCCTGATCAATGTGTGATTGTCATTCAGTGAAAAGAGCTTACTAAAAGTGGATTTCTTATAAATAATTATCTCTATCCATATGCTCCATTCAACTGTGTTGATTTTCATTCAGGGGTTTAATGGTCAGTGGTGCATACTAATATGAGATTAGTTGTATAGATATATATTTGAATGTGCTGTGCAAGGTTTGAAGCCAAAAATGTCATGAGTTAGGAAATGTAGAGTATCTAAAGTCTCATATTTTTATAGAAATCTATGTGACATAAACTTAACTTGTAATAACTTTATCCACTCCAAACAAATGAGTTTATTATTATTGCCATATTGATAGAGAGATCGTCATAATTGTAAACTTTATGGAATATCATGGTGGAGCAAGAGTTAGGGTGATGATTGGTGAAAATGCTATAGTTAAGGCATTACACAAATGGATTAAGGATAAACTGGCAAAGAACATTAACCATCATATTTTAGGATATACATTGGACTTTAATCCAACTTTGCTCATAGATTTGGTCAATGATGATGGTTTGAAAGATTTGGTCAAGTTTAGTGACAAGAAGTCCAACTTGTATATATTGGACCATGAGGACTCTTATCCCCATTACAATGATAGGACAATGGTTTAACCCATTAACATTGTGTACACAAGGTGAGTATGAAACTTTGTACAAAAGTTTCTCATTTAACTTTCATTGCACATTAAGGTATTGATTATTTATTATTGTACACATGACTTTTGCAGTAAACCTTCAGACAATGAAGGCATGAGTGGGAACACCGTTCAAGAGGATCAAAACAATATTTCCTTCATTGATTATGCAAAAGATTCCAGTTCAACATTAGCTACAGAATAGTCAATGAAAGATCAGTTTATCAGGGCATCTGGAAAGATAAAATCATTAGCAACAGTTCAACATTGAAGCTCACGCTTTATCAGTTTACTGTTGCAAATGGATTTGCATATAAATTTAAGAAGAATAACAAGTCATTCATAAGTGTTGACTGCAAGACAGAGGGCTACCCTTGGTATTTAACAACAATAAGACAGAAGCAACATAGTTTATGGTTGTTGCTACCTTTATAGATACGAATAATGGAAGACCTCATCTAAAGTCCAAGTTTGCTGCTGCCATCATAGCAAGGAAATTAAATTTATAGCCAAACTCTAGTCCATTCAAATTTAGACAATGTTTAAAGCCAACTATGGAATTCGAATGACATACAAACAAGTTTAGTTATGCAAAGAGTAATCCATGAAAACGCGACATGGAAAGGCTTTGGACTTATACATACTAGTACCATGGATGTGAACAAATTTAGGATGCAGACCCTTAACTTGTGGCCATATACATGCATGATGTGGAAAGGCATTTTGAACAATTGTTTATAATGTATGGATGCAGCATTGTCGATTTTTTAAATGGCTATAAAGATTAGCTTTTATTAATGGCTACCACTTAAGCAGACTTTATAAACGGACCTTGTTGTCAGATAGCTCCATTGATGCAAATAATTAGCTTTTCCCTTTGGCATTTACTGTAGTTAGCTGTGAGAGCTTATACCATTGAATGTGGTTCTTAGGGAATTTGAAGTCTAATGTTACCAGAGAGATATCCGTTACCATAATATCCGATTACCACTAAAATATTATTGTTGTCATAGGTAACATATATAGGATGGCATCCTACACATAATGTTATCAATAAATCAAGAAAAACTTCAGTTCTAAAGTTAGCAAAGTGATGGCAAGTAGGAAAAATGTGAAAGATGAGGCATTGAAGTTATTAGACACGGTGGTCTATGCTAGACTAGAAATGGATTACGATGTCACAATGAATAATTTTGCCACATGCAAAAAAAAAAAAGAGTTAGACGAATGGCTAGTAAACAACTAACCAAAACATTGGTTATTGCCAAAGTTTAAGTAATGTCATTAGGACCATATAGCAACAAATATGGCTGAGTCTTTCAATGTTTGGTCAGTGAAAAAATGGAAGCACGGCATAATTACCCTCATCAATGAGCATCGCATAAATCAAAATTTGACATAAGGAATGGGAAGAATAGATTACGGCCAAATGTCGATCTAAAATTACAGGAGAATATAATCAGAGACAAATACTTTACTGCTTTTCCTTACAATGATTTTAGGGTTGAGTCAAAGGGGAAAGACGTTGCCTTGACTTGGCTAGTCGAGAATGCACCTGCTTGGCTTGGTAAATGAGTGGATTGCCTTGTGTGCATGCATGTGCCATCATCAACATAAAACATAGAGACATGTATGCATTTGTTGAGGATTATTATAAATCAGTTACAAAGAAGTGGATTTATACGATGACCATGGCTTTGGTTGAAACTCATAACCCACCATATATGCCTCTATCGGACAGGGATGAAGGTCAGGTGTCGTTAAAGCCACTTGTGGCAAAAATGCCACTAGGAAGGCCAAAAGTTAAGCGAATCGAATCTTAATTTCTTAAGAAACATCCCATACCATGTTCAAAATGTAAACAAGTTAACCATAATCGTGCTTGATTAGATCCCTAAATCCATGTACTATCTAAGTAAGTCTTACCATAAACTAAATAAGTTTGACACTATAAGCATAACTATTTTAGCAACATCTAGATATCACATCGAAACCAAGTCATTCATGTTGATTATGACTTTTGTATGCAGGTAAAAGTATGTCAATGACTTTTGTAAACTTGGGTGAAAGTATTAGAAGCTGACTTTTGTAATCTTTTACACATTATCAACAAGGGACAGTATGTTGATGTGGTAGATATCCACGTTGCTATGGTTTAAGTCATGTACATACATGCGTACCCATAAGATAATTTGTTTAGGGATGTTATAGTCCGTGCCACTACAATCCAATGTATGTCCATATATAGTTGCAACTTTTGTATACATATATATATGTGTGTGGTAACTAGTACTGTGCATGTAGGATATGATCAGTAATAAATAATACATGTCCATTATTGTATGAAATCCTATCAAATAAGTAAATAGCAATTTTATTTATTACCAACATTCATTTCATATATCAATTTAAGTGTAATGTACATATGATCATAATAGAATGTATAAAGGACTATAAATAAATGTGCATATAAACATATTAAATGTATAGATGTCACAAACTATATGTACATATGACCAAATAACCCTAAACTATATCAGATAAGTAAATAGCAATTGCCAACATTACCATTTCAATTTTGTCTAGAATAAATGTTGACATATGTACAAATGAGATAAGTTTGGGGATCTTATAATATTAGCAAAAGAAATGGGATTTTGTTGTTATAATTACAACTTGTGACCTCTCATCAGTTTTTCAATTTATAATTCCAAAAAGCTATTGCCAATAGGTTTATTAATGAATAAACATTAAATGAATGATAAAGAAAATAATTCCATTAAAGTGACAAGATTGAGTTACAAACGAGACGAATGTACATATCGAATTATATATGTTGTTATAGCTTATATATGAGAATTGACGTCCATTAGATTTTTAATGCATTAAACAAAAAAAAAATGTCAATCTTCATCAATATCAAGCAACATTTCCATTTAAACAAGCCAATTTGAAAATTACTTACTAGCTTGCTAGTCTCATACATTTCAAAAACAAAATGGAGATTGTGGAAAAGTAACCGATGTTGTGAAAATATAAATTCATCATATACAACATTATTGCATGAAATAAATCATCTATGTTGCCAGCAATTGCATTTTTAGCTACAACTTTGGAAAAAAAGGGCAAATAACAATCCCTCCGTTGGGAGACAAAATGATAAAAAGGTGACATGGAAGACATAAAATACATGAAATATTGTAATAAATCTTGCTGGACAACAATGTCATGTATCTTTCCACCTATCCTCCAGCAAAGTAATCATCTTTTTTTTTCTTTAGAAGTTGTAGTAAAACCTTCAATAGCACACAACGTATATGACAACAATCCACAATCACATGTTAAGAGAATGACAAAAACTAAACAAAACAATAATGGCTGCCAGAACTCTGTACCCGTATTTTTTCTTTGATAAACGCTAATGCTCAAAGGGAAAGATAGTAAGCAACGGCAAAAGCACTCAACCATGATAGCGGCACTGGGTAATATAGGAAAAGGACTAATTTTTAATGTTTAATATAAGGAATCCAATGGACAACAATTCGTAGTTATACGATCCGACATTATGTACAATTTGGTAATTATTAACACCAAAATAAATGACATATAAGTGCATAATTGCAATTTTCAAACTCAAGTTACAAAATTAAAGTAGACATTTATATGAATTAATAATGGAAATAACGTATATGTTACGAAATAAATGAAAGGTCCCTTAAACTACCTATATCTACTAGAACTAACCATAATCCCTTTAGAAAAACTATGTTACAAGTATATAAAGGCGAAACAGGACACTAGCATATATATAAGAAAAAAAACCCATAAGTTGGGGTTCTGATATCATATCACGATTAGCATCTTCCGAAGTAATACAATAGTAGATTTCAGATAATATATTCCTTAACAACGTATATTCTTGTCCACATATAGTTGTCAGATCCTATTATAATCAGTACTTAGAATGTATTCTCTGACTAGATGTGTCCAAACTAGTAGTCATTATCATAATTATGTGGGTTCATAACTTCATAAATGATGAAGGTGAACTAAATAATAAATTTATGATATGTATACATTCTCAGTACCCTTACTTAACATGGATTATACGTAGTTAGCCTATGTGAGAAAACAGGGAAATCCATTGTGCAATGAAGCACCATAAAAGCATTGAAGCCCTTAAACATCTAACAAGTTTAGAGTAAAGTCCAATATGCATATATGACGTATCATTATAATGTATATTCTACATATGACTATAAATGAAAAGTTGATATGACTTAATGGGAAATCAAGAAAAAAATTTTGTTACCAATCTGTATAGATAATCTGATGTGAAAATAAAATAAGACGAATAAACATAACATACATTTCACCACTAAGTACTGCACAAATGGTTATAACTGAAGTACAGATGATTGCAACTCAATGTACAATTGACCTTATATGTCCTTGAACCATTTCAAAATGTGACATAGCAATTATGCACATTACTTAGAATGATGATATGGAATTCACATAATATGTACATATGAAGATAATAGATTTTACATATATATTTTATAAAATGCTTGTAACTTTGACTGACAAGTTATTGTATAATGGAATTATTACTAAGTTATACATATTACCAACACAAATAAACTGTATAACCATTAACTATATAAAAATATCAAATAGTAATTATGCGTATTAGCTCAGATTGACAGTCACAAAAGATTTACATTCAACATAATAATTTATTGTACATTTGACCATAACTCATTTTAGTAAACGTATAACGAAATCCACTAACGCGTTAAATGCATGTAGGAAAATTAAAAGTCAACTGTCTATATCTTAAAGTAAATGTATAAGTAACTACAAATGACTATATGGATCATCATTATTGAATGTGCAGATAATTATAACTAAATATAGAGATGACCAGAAATGAACATACAGGAACCTAAAACCAAATCTACATTAAAACGTATGGTCATTAACTGTATCAATATGTTAAAAACTAATTGTGCACATTAGTTAGACATCAAATAAAACAATCACGTAAGATGTATTGTAAGTAATAAGTTAATGTACATTTGATCATAATTAAATTTTTATATGCCAAAACTGAATGTACTTACGCGTTAGATGTATGTAGGAAACATTAAAACTCAAATGTATACACCATAATTGTATGAAACATGATGATAAATGAATGTACGAATATTATAATTAAATGTATAGATGACAATAAATAAATGTATGGATCATAAAAACCAAGTATACCCTAAACCATATGAGCCTTAATCGTATAAAAATGTAAAATAATAATTGTGCACATTACTTGGCCCTCAGATATGACATTTACGTAAGATTTACATATGATAATAACTTAATCTATATTTCACCATAATTGAATTTCCCTGAAACAATAACAAAATGTATTTACATGTTAGATGCCTGTAGGAAACATTAAAACTCAAATATGCATACCATAAGTAAATGTACATAAATGAATGTTTGGACCACCAGAGCTAAATGTACAGATAACTATAGCTAAATATATAAGTGATAATAAATGAATGTATAGGACCCTAAACCTAAATGTATGCTAAACTATATGGCCATTGAGGGTATCAAAATGTCGTATAGCAATTTTGCACATTAGTTGGACATCAGATATGACCATCATTTAAGATGTACAACAGGTAATAAGTTAATGTACATTTAGCCATAACTGAATTTCCCTAAGTCAAGAATAAAATATACTAACGCATTAGATGTGTCTAGGAAACATTAAAACTCAAATTTATATGCACATAAGTAAATGTATAAGTGATCATAAATGAATATACAGATCACCATAACTTAATTTATATTTGAGTATAACGAAATGAACATGGCTATAACTAATGTATAGATGACCATAAATGAATGTACAAGACCATAAATCTAAATTTACGCTAAACCGTATGGCATTAATCATATCAATATGTTAGATATCAGTTGTGCACATTAGTTAAACCTCAGATATGATAACCATGTAAGATGTACAACAAGTAATAAGCTAATGCACATTTAACCATAATTGAATTTCTCGATGCCGACAATGGAATATAGTTAGGCACCGATGTTGTAGAAAACATTAAAATGCAATTGTATATACCATAAGTCTATGAAGCATGACGATAAATTAATTTACAAACCACTAGAACTGAATATATAGATGCTTATAACTAAATATACATATGACTACAAGCAAACACATGGATGACAATAAATGAATGCACGGATGACAAAAATTGAATGTACCCTAAACAATATGACCCTTAACCATATGAAAATGTCAAATAGCAGTTATGCACATTACTTGAACCTCAGATATGAGAATTACATAAGATGTATATATGATAATAAGTTAAAGTACATTTTACATAATTGAGTTTCCTTGTGTCGATAACGAGATGTACTTACACTGTAGATGCCTGTAGGAAACATTAAAACTCAAATGTATATTCACCATAAGTAAATATACATATGTCGATAAATGAATGTAAGGACCATTAGAACTAAATGTATGGATGACTATAGCTAAAGGTATAGATGATTATAAATAAATGTATATGTGAAGTAAATGTATGGATTACAGAATCCAAATAGACCCTAAACACGTGATTGTTAACTGTATGAAAATGTCAGATATCAATTGTGCACATCACTTGGACCTCATATATGAAAATCACGTAGAATGTACATATAACAATAAGTTTATGTACATTTTACCATACTTGAATTTTCCTATGAGCATAACGGATTATATTTATGCATTAGATGTGTGTAGGAAATATTAAAACTCAAACGCATATACTCATAAGTAAATGTACAGATGACGATAAATAAATGTATGGACCTCTAAAATTGAATGTATGGATAACTATAACTAAATGTACAGATATCTATGAGTAAATGTACATATGATAATTAATTAATGTATGGATGATAGAAACTAAATGTGCCCTAAACCATATAACATTTAATTGTATAAAAATGTCAAATAACAACTATCTGCATTACTTGGACCTAAGATATGATAGTCACATAAGATGTACATATGATAATAAGTTAATGTATAGTTGATCATAACTGAATTTCCCTGTGTTGTTAACGAAATCTACTTACATGTTAGATCCACGTAGGAAACCTTAAAAATCAAATGTATATACCCATAAAGAAATGTAAAGATGATAATAAATAGATGTACAAACGTCATAATCTGAATGTAGGGATAACTATAACTAAATATATAAATGGCAATAAATGAATGTACGGATTATAGTAACTAAATATACCTTAAACCATATAACCCTTAACCATATAAAAATGTCTAATAGCAATTGTGCACAATACTTGGACCTTAGATATGACATTACATGTGTACATATGATAGTAAGTTAATGTACATTTGACCATAATTGAATTTCCCTATAAGCATAACAGAATATATTTATGTGTTAGATGTGTGTATGAAATTTAAAACTTAAATATATATATATATACCCATAAGTAAATATACAGATGACCATAACTTAATATACCAGTCACCACAAACTGAATGTACAGTTGAGCATAAGTAAACGTACAAAGGAGCATAAGAGGATGTGTTCACAATATGACCCTAGCCCATATGAAAATATTGAAGAGAAGCTGCACATATTAGTTGGACCAATGATATGATAATCACATAAGATGTACATATGAGCATAACAATTGGTAATCTACATTTAACCATAACTGAATAACCCTATCAATATAATGGAATGAACTAAAGCCTAAAATATGTGCAGTAAACATTCAAACTTATATTTATATGCCCATAATAGAATATAAAGAACAACTGTAATGGAATGTACAGATAACAGCGTAACAAAATATATAGATGACAGTAACTAAATGTATAGATAATTATAACTAAATTTACATATGACAATAACCTAATGAACCGTAAACGATAACAGCGTAACAAAATATATAGATAACAGTAACAAAATGTATAGATAATTGTAACTAAATTTATATATGACAATAACCCAATGAACCATAAACTATATCACACTAAACCGTATGAAAATATGAAATATCAAATGTGTACATTGCGTGGAAAGATATGACAATCAATTAAGAGACATATGAGCATGAATAAATCTACATTTCACCATAATTGAATAACTACATGACCATGGAAAGTTAAAAAGGTAGTTACCTTAGTAGAACGATTGACAATTCGTCAGAAGACATTTAACAACCTACTACTTCGGAATCATCAAACATGCCTATTACAACCACAACCATTAATGCAATACATACATTCATAATAGAATCTTAAACCCATAAACCATGATAATTAACCCTACACCATATGACTTATAGATTCCAAATGTCCATACTTGCCACAACTATAGTAGCAAAGCACTTTCACATTTTTATATGGAAGTTTGACATAGCTGAGCTGATCAAAATTATCAAGAGAATATTGATTTCTACTTGATAACATATCAAGGCCACATTCCTTACATCTTAGATAAATCAGATCCATAAATTTTATCTCTGAATCATTTCTTAGTATAGAAGCATTATTTATAATACTAAATCTATTGTTGAATCTTAATGTACATATGCTTTAATTGATTATGCTTTTTACCAACAAATTGGGCAAATTTCACAATTATATACATAAGATTCCCAATTGTATAAGATTTTACGAGTATGCTCTAACATAATAATTTTTATTACTATAAATCAATTTCTTAATTATAAATCCCATTAACTCTCTCTAGATTCTCCACAATCAAAAACCTTAAAAAATTATAACCTTCATTTATATATTACTTTTTTTTCTAAATTCTCGATAAACCGTAATAACCACAATTAATCAAATATAACTAAAAATTTAATGCTACCAACCTAAAGTAACAAGAACATACCTGCATATTCTTGGGCTATGACTTTTTTGGGACTAATATACTCAGTAAAGGAAGACTCCACACCATCAGGGAAATAAAAGATGATGGGAAAAGAAATGACATAAGAGGACTGAATTACAATGATATTCACGAGTCACAGACTATTCTAAGGCTAAATCTTCATTTCACATCTAGACTCCATTGGCTGCCCCTGTCGAGAGTCGGCAAGGACTCAACAGGTAGCAAACTTTAATACAGAAGAGCAGCTCGGAGGAAAAAAAAAGGAGACAAAATGTGTGTTTTCATTAAGGGTACCATGGTAATTTCAATTTCCTCATTTGTATCTCTAACAGTTAGTATTTCCTTTTATTTATTAATTGTTTCCCACTTCACCTTTTTTTTCTTTATTTTCAATCCATGGATGTTTTTTGAAATTCTTCCAAAAAGTATAATGCTTTATTATTAACTTAGTTCATTAATCTAATTTAATGAATTTTTTTTAAATATAATTGTAAAAAAAATTAAAAAAATCAAGACAGAAAGCATTAAAATTAATTTGGAAATCAAATAAATGAATTTTTTAAAATAAAAAAATTAAATATTCTACTAACTAATACGAGTCAATAAATATTGATATTAATCTATATAAACCGATATAATCTATACAAAAATTTAAAGGATACGATATTAATATCATTTTATTTTATCTTAAAACCAATAAATACGTGCCATGAAAACAAAATCCAATATCAAATATCCACCAACTAGTTTTTCCATCCACCAAATTCAAACATTCCATCCCACACCTTCTTGTTAAACATAGAGCGATTCATTTCCTTGCGATCGATAAAGAACATGGTCTATCAATCCACACTAATTACTGAAACATATGCCTTTCATCAAATTGAACTCTTCTAAATTTCAAAAACACTTAGTAGGAAGACAATTTACAATCGCAAACCGTTGAAAACTTGGAACTTCGTGAGGGTATTGTATGTCCAAATTGAAACAAATTAAACCATAGATGTTGATCCGAGATATAGAGAATTGATGTCCAATTTTTGGCTCCATGAGCTGTGCTTCCCCATGTGGAGCTCTATGTCAAAAGGGAAAAAGTAATTGCTTGGAACAAGTTTTAGTTTTGCAAATCGATCCATTTCTTTATTACCAATTTATGTACTTATTCCCTTCTTAGAATGCGATGCAATTGCCAAATACTTTACTTGATGCGTCTCTCAAGCTTTTTCCATCTAAAATGTCACCGAACCTCTCTATTACCCATTAAAGTTGGTGTCTTTATGACTAAGCTACAAGTTTTTCCTTTTCCATCTAAAATCTATAAATAATCAGTAGAAGTTTGGGCTTTTTTCCTATTTTTTTCTGAGACCAATAAATGGTTACTCCTGTGGATTTCCTTGATCAAATTTTTTCTTTGAAAGAAGGAAATGTTTACTTGATATAAATATCTATCTATTTGCTTTACTTGAAAATGTTTAAAAGCAAACTACTTTAATAGTGATGCCACCGGACTTTGACAAAGGGTACTCAGCTTCATAGAGTTTGGCTGCTTGGATAGACATTGGGGGATCTAATACTTTGGTAAATCTAAGTGGGGCTGAAAATCAAGCACAGGTACTCTTCTTCTTGCTTGCTTGTTGTTTTTGGTTTGAATTTGGGTTGTTGTTTACAGCTCTAGAATTGTTTTCTTGTGCTGAGGGTTGAACCTGAATTCTGCATTTCTCTGTTTAGACGTTGGGGTTCTCTTCTGGATAATGCCGATGAATGGTCGACAAAATGCGGCTTTGAATTGTTTTAGCATTGAATGAATCATGAAAATGTTTGCAAGCTGCGTGGCACTAGGTTTGGGCTGGAGGGTGCCCCTCACTAATGCTTGTGCTGGCTGTGTTCTTGTTTGATTCAAATTCCACGACTGATTTTTGTTTAACCTTTTTACCCTATTTTTATTTTTTTGGTTCAACAAATTCTATGGTTGATTATGAGTGTATTGTGTGCTAAAATTGTGTTTCCTAATAATTAATTAATATTTAAAATTACGTGAAGTTCAGTAGCACTTATAAAAAGGGTATTTTAAATAATTTTTTAATATAATTGAATAATTATAATATTTAAATAAAAAATTATAAATAAGATGTTTTTAAAATACGAAAAGTTACTTTTATTTATTTATCATCAGAAAAACTCTTTGTTACCTTTTAAAACAAAGTTGTTAGTATTGTTAGTTTTATATATATATATATATAATGTACTCCTAGCCGGCGAATTTTAAGAGAAAATACATTTACTTCTGTTTAAATTAAAAAACTCCCATTTAACTTCATGAGTTTGGATGAAAAACGCATTAATCCCTTGTGATTTATTCATCAAGTAAATTTTAAATAAAAAAACAAATATTTTAATTAAATTATATTCTAATTCATATTCAAGTTAAATATTTTAAATCTATTTAATTACATTATATATTAACATTGAGATGAATTTATTAAATTATTTTTATTTAAAAAAGTTTTTGTGATAAGGAAATTTATTAACAAAAGAGAAAGGAGGGAAATAAAGGAAAAGAAAAAAAAAAGAAACTATAATTATCATCCATTAGATTTTATTGAAAATAAACTTATCTCTATTACTTTAGAAAATTAAATTTTATCTCTCTAGAAAAATTATTAATATTAGGATTTAATTAATTAAACCAATATTTTTTCAGAATTTACTTTCAATATTAAAAATTATCCTCATTTTATTTATTTTTCCCTTATTTTTTTATTTTAATCATTTTTTTATCATTAAACTTTAAATAATTTTAATTTATTTATTTAAGAAAAAATAATTAAATTAAATTAAATTAAACACAAATTTAAAGTATTTAACATGTACTTGGATAGAAAGTGGTTAAAACAAAAATAAATAAATAAATAAAGGAAAAGAAAAAATCAAATTATCATCCATGAGATTATATTGAAAATAAATGTGTATATATATATATATATATATATTAGTTTCACAAGCATATTTTTATCTCTCTGGGAACGTAACTAATGTTAAAACTTTATAAATCATACTAATATATGTTTAAATTTGACTTTAAATACTAAAAATAGTCTAATTGTATTTTTTTTCCTTATCTACATCTTCTTTTTGTTCTTTTTTTTTTTTTTTTTGGTTTTAATCAATATTTTATTACTAAATTTAATATATAATTTTAATTAATTTATTTTAAATAAAATAACATAATACAATCGTCGGAAAAGTTAATAAATACTTGAATTATACATAACTTTAAATTATTTAACATGTACTTGCATTATATATAACTTAATTAGAATTTAATTTAATGGCAATTAAAATAATTTTAAAACTAATTAAATTTTTATTATTTTGTAGCTAAAAAATTCTGGGACAAAAAAGAATAAAAATAAATAGAAAAATAAATAATTAATAAATGGTATATTTGTCTTTTCATTGAAAGTTCACTTAATAAATAAATTTTAAATGGTAAGTGTATTTTCTCTTAAATTTCAAGGGTAAGTACCTTTACCCTTTGTAATTAGATGCAATATAAAGCAACTAATGTTTTCAAATTCATAAAAGAAAATAAATGAATAAAATTTTATGTTGTTCTTTGATTTCAATGATATTGTGATTTTTTATTGGTATTGCTTCTTGGACATTTGTTTGTTATAATCAATGATGTTTTTCACTAATTCCTTTTAATTTATACATAGCGAAACCTAAGGGTAATGGCGGATCGATGGTAATACGAGGAAGGGGCCAAGGCCCCCAATTTTCGAGCTCTGTCATCTGATTATGTATATATATTAAATACATTTAAATTGGCCTCTCCAAATTAAAATTATTATCTTTTATTTTGTCTTAAATTAACAAAATGAGTTAAACTTATATTATTGTATATTTATTTATTTATTGAATCCACCAATTGTTATTTATAATCATTGATTAGTAAGCTAAAATTATTTATCACTTGCCAATAATTTTTGCGAAGCTAAAATTATTGTTAAGGGTTTTTTTTTTCTAATATATATATATATATATGTACATATATTATTGTCTTTGGATGAAAAATCTTAAGTCTTTTGTTTTTGACAAAAATTTGAGATAATTCTTTCCTAATTTCCGTTATACTGCTATATAAATGGACTTGTCTTTTGATTTTGCAAAGTTTGATGATTAAATTGATAAGAGATTTATAGATTTATAAATCAATATAATTATATATTTTATTAGATTTTTATTTTTTTATTAGTATAATGTTTGCAAATATATTTTATATATATAAAAAAAACTGTGAAATACCTTCAATGAAAATATAAAATATAATTTTAATTGGTCCGTTCAAAATCCAAAGTCAAGATCCGACACTGTGCTAAGGGAACCAATTAATAACAAGAAATAATAGTAAAAGTAAAGAAGAACAAAAATCAAACAGCTAGAAAGAAAGTATTCTCATTAGTCAATGAGCAGGGCCAGGACATGTTATACTGAAAATGCTAGTTAGAATTTCTATACTGGCAAGTGGTAACCTTTTTCTTTCTATGCTTCTGCTTAGCTCGCCAACTGTTTCAGGTTCAACAAACAAGCAAGTGGCTTAATCTGGTTTTGAATTCCTTAGACGGGATCCATCAGCAGCATTTTGTCACAAAGCTAGCAGCGATAACCGCTAATATGTTGCTTACAAGTAAGTACAATAAAGAATCAAAATAGTAAACCAAGTTATTTGCCTAATTTTAAGTGTTATTCTCAATCACGTTGATTTCCTGTTAATATATATATATATATATATCATGTTTTCTCATGTTGATTGCCTAATTTATCATTTGCCATCCTCTCCAATTTTTTTTATTTTCAGTTGCTACGTCTTTGATCTATTTTGAGTTCAAGGAATTGGTATTGAAGAAGATATTCACAGAAGTTACAAAAAAGTTTTGGGGTGAATGGGAACTCCGGTTGTTGTTTGTATTGAGCCTTATTCTCCAGGTATTGCAGCTCATCTCCGGGTATTATCGACAAAAATACATAGGGAAGAAATTACCCTATGTTGCAATAGGTGTGTGGTTAGTATATTTGTCAGCAGATTGGACGGCAACTCTTGTTCTGACCACGCTTCTTGGAGGTGACACTAGTTTGAAAAATGAACTTATTGTCTTATGGACACCGTTCCTTCTATGGCATCTTGGTAGTCCACATAACATTACAGCTTATTCTTTGGAAGACAATGATCTGTGGTTAAGACACTTCTTTGGGTTCGTTTTTCAAGTCGCAGAAGCTGTTTATATCTATGCAAAATTTCGATCAAAATCAAGCTTTTCAATTAATGCCATGGCTGTTCCAGTATTGCTTGCTGGAGTGATCAAGTATGGAGAAAGGATATAGGCTCTCAGATGATGTGCAAGTGATAAACAGCTCGTGAATTCTTTTTTCTCAATTCCTGATAGCATGACTAGTAGATGGAGAAAATTTATCAGAACAGGGCTGCCTGAAAGCGAGATAAAAGATCTTTTTAAGAACAAAGGCGTCTTCTCTGATGTTAACTTTCTTCGCCGAGCGTATTCATCATATATTGTTTTCAAGCCTCTGTTCACGGACCTCCCATTCCGGCTTTCCAGAGAGTTTCATGATAACATGGTCTACATGGATCCTAAATCTGAAGCTGCAGAGGATGCATTTAAGTTTGTAGATGTTGAACTGAGTTTTGTCTATGATCTGCTCTTCACTAAGAATCCCATACAATACGGTAACCTTAAAGTGAGTTTAAGTCTTCGCAGCTTCTGCTTTCTGTCTGCAATTTGTTCATTGATTGCTTTCATAGCAATGTTGGATCGGAGTAAGCATTCACCAATTGACATTGGCGTAACCTACTTGCTGTTGGTAGGAGCTATTTCTCTGGATGCGTATTCATTTGTTATGCATGCTGTCTCCACCTGGGCAATGATCGTGATGCCGATTCCTGTTAACAAGATACATAAGATGTACTCTGGGGTTGTTGCTTCTAGAGTAAAGTCTGTTAAGGCCAACTCGGGAATAAAATCAATGGCGCAACATGATCTGATAGAGTATTGTGTCAAGGCCAAACCAGGTAGCTTCCATGGAGCCATCAAGCTTTTCGACACTGGTAACCTTTTACAGAAGTACGGTCTTACCACATGGAAGCCAGTCCATGCTGATTTGAAGAACTTCATCTATAATCAATTGCTAAAGAAACGTGAAAAGTGCGGGAGTTCTTTCAAAGTGGATGTACTGGAGAAGTTGTTAAATGAGAAAGGTGATAGTGTGCTCTTAGAAAAGTACAGAAAAATGGTTGGAATGGATGAGGATTTAGCAGAATTCTACTCCGTCTTCCCTAGAATGGATCCAATATATTTTATTCGAAGCATCTTCCTTTGGCATATAGCTACAGAGCTTGTCTATTATGATGATCATGATAATCATCGAATAGATGCAGCCCATTCCTTATGCAATATTAGCAAGTCTTTATCTGATTACATGATGTACCTTGCTCTGGTGCGTCCAGAGATGCTGTGTAAAGGGTTCAGCGATGTGATAAACGGTAAAATTTACAAGGAAGCTCAGATTTTCTTCTCCGAGAAAATAAAAACAAACTTCATTAAGAGCCCGAAACAATTTACCAAGGACCTGCTTAACTTTGTTGCCTTTCAACAACAACATTCTCTCTATCAACCGTCACGCCATAAAGTTGGAGCACTGCTTGAGGGGGCCAACTTTGCCATGAAGTTGCAGCACTGGGGGAGAGAAATACGGTGGGATGTTGACGAGAAATGGGAAATGATTGGCGAGGTGTGGATGGAGATGATGACTCATGCTGCTAGTCATTGTTCATGGAAGGCGCATGCTCAGCAGTTGAGACATGGTGGGGAGCTGCTCACTCACGTTGCCCTTATCATGGCACATCTTGGATTAAGCACAAAAGTTGGCAGAGAAGAAGATGAAAATGGTTCTGATGCCCTTCCACCATTTGATGTTTAACTATGATTTATTTTAGTCCATGTAATCCTTGCTTTTGGCTTGCTTTATCCAAGATGATTTCGTGGATTAGGGACTCGTTCAAAATTCAATGTTTAGATGGTTTTTAGTAAGCATTTATGAAGGCTCTGCAGATCAATTTGTTATAATTAAAATGCAATTATTTTGCTAGAAAATTTGAATAATCACTCCAACATTTCACTTTTGTCAGTAATTTTTTTTTTTGGAATATATAATTTGTATAAATATTATAAAATATGTATTTTTTTGCAGCATATGTTGTGTTATGTTAGAGTAAGTTAGTACAAGTTATATTATGCAATAAAACATATATATATCTCTCTAATTATTTTGATGAGAAAGGTCTAAGTTTATAGTATAAAATGGGTAATCTCTCGTTATATAATGCAAATCCAATAAACCTTTATGAATATCAAAAATACAAATTGATATTTGACAAAATTAACTACAGTAATTTCATTCAAGATAAACCTACTCAAGGGTCGGGCTAACCGTCTAACTTGAAAGCTCGCCTGATATTTGGGAGGGTTTAGAAAAAAATATTATACCAAAAAAATGGGCTTGGACAAAATTATTAGGCCCAATTAAAAATGAGACGGGCCTTGGGTCCAACTTTCAAAAATCGAGCCCGACCCGACCCAACCCAACCCATTTTACTATTACATTATATATATATATATTTATTTTATATTTTATGTATTATATAATTTTTGTCATATAAATAATACATATATATAATATTATAG
>JAQSVH010000003.1:15331515-15351242 GCA_029448705.1 Adansonia digitata
AAAAAAGTCAAGATAAGACCTAAAACCGATATAGATTGAGTTAAAATCAGTAAATGCAGAGGAGCACTATGTTTAGCCTTTCAATCGATATGATCATGACTTAGACCTTGAGGGCAAGAATAGGACATGTTGGAAAATATCAACTCTATGCAACAAGGGAACTTGAGTTTGATCTTGGTGTCACTGAGGGCATCGACATCGTAAGTGGGGAAGAGTGTTATGGTCTAGTATCAGCTTGCCTTTTGCTATCATGATTACTTCGAAGAGAAGCAACAAAGAGACTTTATCCTTGGTTATTCTTGATAGTACCTAAATTGACATGAATCTTGAAAAATCATTAGACTATAAATGAATTTTTTAGACGAAAATGAAAGTTGATGCAATTAATATACCATGAAATAATTGCTACAGGCAACTCACAAGCACTCACATGTCAAGTCACCCTATAATAAAGAAGCATTAAACCTGCATATCACCACCATAATTTCTTTCTTGACAAAGATAAAAAAAACATTTCCATTGTACAATATTTATACATGACATTTTCAAAAGATCTATAAATGTATGATTATTTCACAAATACATATATAAATTAGTGTTGATGATGTTTTTTTGGGTTATAGGCGGAGGAGTTCGGAGAAATTGGAGAGAAGGTTAGTAAGACAAGTGTCAAGCCAAGCAAAGCAAAGAGTTAAACATTGGAGTTGAGACTTCGGGTAAGTTCCAATTAAGAATAAAAACTAAATAAAGAATTGAATTGGTCGAATTTTCGATTCCAGTTTAAATGGTTGAATTGGACAATTCAATCATGATAGGATGTAAAAAATTTTTAAAAATTCACAATAATTAATAAAAATTAATAAAAAATGAGAAAATAAAATAATATGGATTGCAAAATAAAACATGGATCCTTGAGCAAGTTGAAGCTATAAAAAAAGTACTTAAATTCGAAATGAATGACCCCATTCAAGGTATGCCTTTAATTAATTAATTATATTAGGACACTTTTTACAAAATAGTATATATATTTTTATATAAATTTACCATCAAACAGAACAGTTCAAGATTTTCAAATTTCAGCTTAATCGTGAGTACTTGAATCTAGTCTAAGCTAATAAACCTTTCTTGCTATTCGCAAAAAGCAAGCAAATGAGTTTTGGGTTAAAGAAATATAATTAAAGATGGGTTTAAAATTGGTTCAGACTTTGATCAATAGTTTCAGTTGTAGCAAATTTGCCAATCGGGTTGTAAAAAACCCAAATTAAAACAAAGGTTAAATTTAGTTTTATTGGTTTTTTTTATCAATTTTTCTAATTTCATTTTTCGATTTTGGGTGTTTAATAAAATTTCCAATTATATACATATTATTGAATGGCCGAATCTATCAATTTTTGATTGAACTAAATAATTTGATTCGATTTTTTAATCATTAACTTTAATAAGTCAGTAAAATTTCGATGGAAGGAGAGAAGGTAGAGAACAATAAAGCCCAAAGAATGCTAGGGAAACGGGACTTAAGATTTTATACTTTACCTTGTAACTTTTAAATGCTGAATCTGTATAGCTAGGCAATGATTAAAATTATTTTTTTATTTATGAGCCGTGCCTATTTGATAACTAAACCTATTTTTAGATTTTTTTTATTTAAGGGTCTATTTAATATGTGCCTATACTCACACGTTAAAGATTTTTAATTTATTATTTTAAAAAAAATATTTTAAATCAATTAATTATTTTTGTGAAATTAAAAAATATTATAATAAATACACGATTCTTTTTATTTTTAAAACTTTAATTAGTGCCTCAACCTTTTCCTTTTTTCAAATAAATAATGCGCATAATAGGTGTAATTAGAGGTGTCCATGAGCAGTCTGAAAAATTTTGGATTCTTTGCCCGAGTTCATTTTCAGCTTGGCCAACATATATTACTCATATTTATTTTTTATAATTAATAAAAGATTAAAAAATATTTTTACACTAATATTTATATATTTTATAATTAAATTTAAATAAAAATATTTTTTTAACTATCAAATATCAATTTAAACTGGACCAACTCTAATTGATAAAATATCTGTCCAAGGCTCGACCTACCAATATGCTCAACCCAAATAGCTTGGTTTGTGGACAAGTGTAGATATGATGTAAACTCAAAACATTCTAAAAACAAACTTATTTCAAATTAATTTGAATTAATTTTATATTATTTGATTCAAACCAAAAAACATTACATCAACCTGTAAATAGATCTAAGTATAATGTAAACAAAAACATTCTAAGCACAGACTTATTTCGGTGATTAATTTGGATTAATTTTGCAACATTTGACTCGGATCAAATAGTATTTGCGCTTGTTAAAATTCTTTTACATTCTGCGCTTTAGAAGAATATTTACAACACTTCTACATATATATATATATATATGTGTGTGTATATATATTAAAAATTTTACTTTCTGTTTTAGAAATAGTTAATTCTTTAACATAAGAAAAAGGAGTTTCCAGGATGGGACATTGGGATAAGATTTGTTGGGAAGGTTAGTTACCTGTTTAATTCAAAAGATTCAATATGATTTAAATTATTTTTTAATAATAAAATTGATAATTTTTTATTTAAATTTTATTAAAAATATATATAAATATACAAATAATATTTTAATAATATAATAAATAGTGAAATAAATTTTCAAACTTGAAATTATATAAAATAAATTTAAAAGTTTTTAAATCACAATTTGGCCTAGTTCATAGACAGTAATAATTGGGATGGCTTAGAAATTAAAATATACTTCATAATGAATATTTGTCTTGGGTTGAGTTTTTTTTCCTTAAAAAAAAAAACTATATATTATTATCTCTTAATTCTTACATACAGCAACTATTTTTCCTACATATAATTTTAGATTGAATAAAAAGAGATGATTTTTTCGTGTTTTTAAAATTATATTTTACTTATTTCAAAATTTGAAACCTAAATCTTCAAATAAAATCCTTGAATTCGAATCTTTAAGATATTCATTCTATCACATCTCTTATAATTTGATTTCAAAATGAATGTTTATTTAATGTTCTAAAAATAAAAATGCAGTCAAATTTAAGTACGATTCCCACATTGATTTCGTAAAAGTAATGTCAATAGGATCACGTATAGATCAATCAATTTTGATATGAATTTAACAAATTCGATCAAGTTACTTGATCCAAAATTCAATTCAACTTAATTTGATAAAAAAAAAAGTAACAACTTAAAATTGATTAATTCAAATTTGAAAATGATCTAAATCAAGAATGACTGAAAATCAAAATGGCTTGAACCCGAAGTTATCCGAACTCGAATTGACTCAAACAGTTAACTTGAAATGATCTAACTTAAAATGATCAAACTTGATAAACCTGACTGTTAAATTTAATCAACCCAAAATTAATTAATCAGAGTGTTAAACCTAAATCTGAAATGATCAGAATATAAAATGATTAAAATCGATTAACTCAAATATTAAATTTCATTTAACTCGAAAAATTTTAAACCGAATTAAACTTAAAGTAATCCAAACCCAAAAAATCTAAACTTAAAAATAACCAACAAAAAATAACTTAACCCAAATTAACTAACCCAATACTTTCACTTGCACGCATTTGCAAGGGCATATTGCCCTAACCTTTGTTAGAGAAAAGAAATATATATTGTAGTCCTAGCCATGAAAGTACGAAAACTTAGACTAACTTTTTGGTACCAGTGAAATTCAATTTGTCCCATTGCCGGTCCAACAAGAAATCAACGCCTTTTGCTTTACCATACATTTATTTTTACTAATAAATCCTACCCTTACTTTGGTGCCTAATTTCCCAAACTACCCTTCTGATCCATATAAAATTAACCTTTAACATTAGGTTATTTCAGTCATTCAAACAAAACCCAAAAAAAATAGTTTTCTAGAAATAATAAATATTCCTTGCCCTAAATCTTCATAGTATTTGATTCCAACTTACCCAATATCAAAGGAGATCCTTTTTCCCTTTGCAAAACCCAAAAAACATTCCTTTTTGCCATGTGTACAATTGGATTCTATAATACATGATAATTCGTGCATATGTCTTTATATTATATATTATTTTATTAATTATGTAAATATAAATACGTCATAAATAATTAAAAATTTTAAAATTTTAAATATTAATATAATACATATATTAAATATATATTTAAAATTATTGAATTTATATAAAATTAACAAAAATTATTACATAATAATAATAATAATAATAATAATAATAATAAAAAGAAACAAAGGGGTTAAGTATAAAAAAGAAAAGTGACCAGCCAAAAGCAAATCTTAAAATCCCACAAAAACCCATCATTCTTTCCAGCTCATTTTGAACCCCAGAACCGCCTTGTTTCTTTTCTTTCCTCTCAATTACAAAAGAAATGGCCGAAACCAAGTTTCAAATATTCTTTTGTCATCTCAATTTGGTGATTCACTGTTCAAACTGAAAAACATTCCTTAATGGCTAAGCGTCAGTATGAAGTTTGGAAGGGCAAAAATGTATGCTTTCTCTACTTCCTAATGCTTAATTAATTTTGCATTTTGAGTTTGATTTGTCTACGCTGATTCGATTTATTTTCTCAGTACATGTTAGTTTCTACCATTTACTTCTTGTCAACTGGGAAGTTCTTAGAAAAAAAAAAAGGAAAAAAACAAGGATAGATAGGTTGTTCATGGGCATGTAAATCAATGTATATTATATCATTATGAATTCGTTGGCATTTGAATCTTACGATGAAATGCATCAACCAACTTTCAGGATGCATTAACACTGTTGAAATTCTGAAATAGAACCTAAATAAATGAAAAACAAATCATGCTTAACTGCAACTGTCAACTGAGTCCTATGTCTGTCTAACTTCGTAAGAGCGATTTGCAATAAGAAACACTTTAACAAAACATCCCAAGTCGAATTTTTGGTCCCTTAGATAGTGTAGGCCATCTTCCCGCCTTAGTCTTATTCATAGGACATGATTGCATCAGGCGATTAATAATTGACCCAGCCCTTTCACTGCCACTTTGAAAGAGGGAAAAAAAATAAGTGGACCAGCAAATTTTTCCTACTAGACAACTTTTGGTTGTTGATTAGCACTCTTAGAAGGAAGTAAAGCTGATGGTACTCACAAACTTGGGGAGAACCCAATTTCATGCCACCACATTGTATAATATGCTTTTCTTTGTGGTAGGAAACATATTCAGTAGTGGCATAGGACTCTGGAGTTCTAAGGTTCTGGACTTCCACCAGAGCTGGCAACAAAGTAGTTAACGAAACTCAAACCTACCTCAAAAGCTAGCTTGTAAGTTGGAGGCTCTAATAGTGTATATAAGTCACACTTAGGTTAAGAGGTAGGCAATGTGGAACTTTTGACCTCTCTTGATAGATGCTTGCAGAAATCAGCGTAGAACAGGAACCAACGAAACACGTAAGGAACCCAACTTTAATACCAAGTTAAAGAAACTAAAACCCAACCTCAAAAACTACCTTGTGGTATGTAAGGCACACTTAGATATAAGAGGTAATATAAGCAACTAAGAGGAAAGACTCGCATTTAGCTCGTATGATGTAATCTTCTGCGGTAGAGGAATGAATAACGATATTGAAGTTTCCAAAGGTAGGAGATATACATGTTAGATTCTACTATCATAGCTTGTGGAACTTTTATTTATTCTATTAATAAAATCACATCTTTTTTTTTTCCCCAAAAAAAACAAAATCATATCAGTACCAGTGAGGAAAAGTCATTGGCATCATGGATTAATTTAAAGTATAAAAGTTGAATTTACATCAAGATGGGCTTCGAAACATCTGCAAAATATCAGTATTACGATAGAAAATTTTAAAAGAAAGCTTAAATGATTAGATCATTAAATAAAATTTTTCCTTTGGAGAGAGCTGAACATGGAAATGCAGCAAGTAGCTGTCCTGTACTGGAATAGTTAGCCATAGGCTGACATTTGAATTTTCAACTTACATGAGCTGATGAATTACATAACGGTGCACATACAAACAGATAATGAGACACACTATTGATATTTTTCTAATTTGTTCAATCACATTAATTCTATCCTTATTCAGCAAAATGACCATCCCGTATATCACCATTGCAGTGCCTTCCCGTCCTATAAACTTCCGACTCATATGTCTGTAATATATGTATGCATATTTGTCGTTGCTGCATATTTATGTGTATTTGCGTATAAGTTCATATGTTCTAATATCTTGAAACCCTTCATTATATTTATCAGTATTTAGCATAATTTATGGAACTTTTCCTGCATATATTTCTTATATTGGCTTCATCTTTGCAGATATTTCTTTTCAGGGGGAGGTTGATATTCGGTCCAGATGCTAGGTCACTGGTCATTACCTTACTGCTTATCATTGTTCCCGTTATTATCTTTTGTATAAATGTTGCAAGGAACCTCTTCGATAAAATTTCAGGAAATATCGCTGGCTATGCAATTCTAATGGTGACAGTTGTTTTCACAATCTATGTTAGTTCCTTTGATATAACCCTCCTTGCTCCTTCAAAATCATTAAAACCTTGCACTTCAATTTTGTTGTAGATTCTTGCCTGAAAAACTAAAATAGGAATAGCATTTCTAGTATATCCTTCAACTTTTCTAAGAAAAATGAGATCTTGCATGATGCAACTAGAAAGGGAGCATTGTTGTATCAACTTCTCCAGTTTTCCAGCAAGTTCATTTTGTATTCGTGTGCTATGACCTTGTATTCACACGAACATGTAGGACTGTTATCATTGTTGCTTTTTTTTCTTGGAAGAACAAATTTTCAATTATAATTCCTTAATTGATTATGATAGGTATTACTACTGCTTCTTCTTACCTCCGCCCGAGACCCTGGCATTGTTCCACGCAATTTACATCCACTAACAGAGGAGACGTGTTATGATTCCTCAGCTTCAATTGATGTTGGGAGACAAACACCAACCCCACGACAACCACCCACACAACAAGTAATTGTCAATGGTGTGCCTGTAAGGGTGAAGTATTGTATGACATGCCAGTTGTATCGTCCACCCCGTTGCTCACATTGCTCTGTATGTGATAACTGTGTGGAGCGATTCGACCACCACTGTCCTTGGGTAGGTCAGTGCATTGGAATGGTATGTGAATCAGGCTTTTCTCCTCTTCTTTATATAATTGCTTATTTACTATGTTTTGTTAACTAGCCATTGAGCCAATTTTCCTACAACAAATGAGAAACCAAATATAAATTATGCACTACAAACAATCAAAGATTTCACTGTGTACAAATATATTTCAATACTTTATTATCTTCAAATCCATTTCTAAAAAAAAAAAAAAAAGGAAAAAGAAAAAAGGAAAAACGAAATTGAAGTATGATCTTTAATTTAATGTTTTGATGTAGGTAAAAATAATCAATCATGGTAAGAAAGATTTGCTCCATTATAGTATAGTAGTTTGTCTTATCTTACCCTAGTCATATTTTGAAAAGGACAAAATGCCAGTAATATTTGAAAACGTACTTAGCCCCTTCCTTTTTTCTGCTGAAGTAACTTTGAAAACAAACTAAGTACTTTGTCTCTATATGCAGCGCAACTACCGGTCGTTCTTTCTGTTCATTTCTTCTTCAACCGTCCTCTGCATCTTCATCTTTGCAATGTCTGCTTTGAACATAAAATTCCTTATGGATGACTATGGAACACTCTGGAAAGCAATCAAAGAGTCACCACTTTCGGTGGTACTAATGGTTTATTGCTTCATTTTCCTTTGGTTTGTTGGAGGGCTTACCTGCTTCCACTTATATCTTATTGGCACTAACCAGGTGAGTTTCCTTCTATTTTTTCTTGGGCTGTGGGGAATATTACTGGCAGTTTGTCCTTTATTTAAATGGTTGCATTGTAGTCAGGTAGTCTGATATGCTGCTTTTAGCTTCCTGTTATTTGTAAACGCTACCAGCCAACCATGTCTAGAAAGCCAAGCTACAAATTTCTTTTGGGAGAAAAATGTAGACCTTGTGAACATACAAAATTAGCACTGTGGTCTTTTTAATATGTACTTTATTTCTTTTTTTGGTTCTTCTCTCTTTCAAAAGTTGAAATCTGAATGGCAGGTTGTGAATTATTTGTGAAAAAATGTTCTAGGCGTTAAAAACGATGTATCCAAGATGGGATATATGAATAATGATGGTTTTGATGTATTTGGAGAACGTAGGTTCAGCGTGATGCTAAAACGCTTTCAACGAGAATGGGGGCAAAAAAAAAAAAGTGGGTGAGGGGGGAGAGGGAGGGAGATGAGAGTGATGTTGGTTTATGTTTTCCGGAATAAAAGTGGGCGTCAGACATGAATACGTATCAGATTACGCGAGTATATTAAATTATTTTCTGAAACTTTTTTTTATCTATTTTAAGGGTCCAGCTAACATAGATGTTGGCTACTTACTTTATGTCTCTTTCTGTTGTGAAGAATTTTCTTATACTGTATTTATTTCTTTAGACCACATATGAGACATTTCGGTACCGAGGACTAGAAAGGCCCCGAGTATATGACCGCGGCTGCTTGAACAACTTTCTAGAAGTACTCTGCTCCAGGATAAAGCCTTCAAAAAACAATTTTCATGCTTATGTACGAGAAAACGAAAGAGGCTTTGCCCTTGGCATGAACTCAGAAACTTTTGTAGGTGATTTTGAAGGAAACCGACGAGAAAAAGTAGAAGATGACCGAGAAATCGGTGGTGACCTTCTCAAGATATCCCAACGCCGTGAAGCCGAAGATGCTTAGGACCAACCTCAAACAAGCTGAAAGCTGAAACTGAATTCGTGTTGGGATGAAGTAAAGGTGCAGACGATCAACAACAAAATAGACGTGGGGATAAAATGTGGAGTCTCAAAAGATCAACAACTTATCTTTGCCTGGAAATCATGAAAGCATAGATAGCTAAAAGAATTTTGAAAGAAAGAAAGACAACAGCAGCATAGACTAGCGATTGTTTATCATAGTTTACATTTGTTTATAGACACAATGAAAACCCAAATTAGTTTTCTATAAATATCCATCATTGAGTAATTCAAATTTCCCTTTCTAGATACTGACATTGCTTTATTTATTTAGTTTTCGCTTGCATACATTAGATTTGGGGATCAGCATCCGCATGCAGTTTGCTAGAGGGCATGTTTTCGTTTGGGTATGAATTATTTATGAAATAATGTTCTCTAGCATGTTAAAACAAAGATGGTCAGATGATAACAAATCTAGTGGAACTGTATGTTTCAGTTTTGATTTTTGGAGTAAAAGACTTTGAAATTACCTATGCTTTGTTATCATCTATAGAAATGCATGTTAGTAATATTGCAAGGTTTTGTTATTTGTACGATCAGGTATGCTTGATCTAAATTGGGCCAGCATGATACCAGTTTGATTTAATTTAAATTATTATTTAATTAATAAAAATATTTTTTATTTTTATTTAATTATAAAAATATATAAATATTAATATAAAATATATATTTTTAATAACAATATCATGGAAATGTTCTTGACATTTAATTTATTTAAACATAGAACAAATTAAAAAATAAAAAGTAACGATCCATATAATAAAAATATGAAACTTTTAATTATTAAAATCTATTAAATTAATAATAAATTTTTATTTTATTTTTTTTTCACAAACAGAAATCTACCAAGAACTGTGCTTTTACTACAAACCACAAACAAATCAACCGGCCCAATTAAATAGCCGTTAAAACCCAATTAGTGGTCTATTAGCTCAAATAAAAAAATTGGGGAAAGTATCAATCAGGGCAATAGGGTTTTTTGTTTTCTTTTTCCTGTTTAGGGTTTTACAGTCAGAGTTTCAATATTGGGTAACCAACCTTTTGCTGAGTAGGAGAGACAAAAACAAAAACGAAAATGAGAGGATTACAGTTACCCTTGAGCCAAACGCAAAGAATAAAACTGCAAAAGAGCATTCGAAAAGCTTCAAACTCTCTCTTCTAAGGCCAATTCCGACGCTTCCTGTCGACTACGAAGACGCTTTTCTCAAGTACCCCCCACCCACCCCCCCAAAAAAGAAATTCAATTAGTTAATTATATTCTAACTTCACATTATTCATATAAATTGATTAAACTCTTTTTCTTAATGTTTTTAACATTTTTTTTTATAATTTTTGAAGGGGACATGGAACAACAGACCTCAACGGCGAATTGGTGGCACGTGGCGTTGTGGAGCGCGTTAACAATCTGGTCGTTGTACGCGCCTTACGCGCGAGGTATTGTAAAAGAAATTACTATACAAATGCTCTCTCTCTCTCTCTCTCTCTCTCTCTCTCTCTCTCTTTATTTTTTGGACTTTAATTAGTCTAATTATTAAATCTTTTAGGTGCAAGCCAGAGGTTGGGGATATCGTAGTGGGACACGTGTTGTCGAGGTGAGGCCTAAAATGGCAGAACAATACTGTCACTATATTTACAGTGTAAATTAATTTTTTCTAAGCTCGAGTTTTGCTCCATTAATTTTGTACGTTTATTTTTTAAAAAAAAAATTATATAATTTTAATATTTAAATATTAATATTTATAATATTCTTTTATTTTTAACTGTCGACTTCTTTGGAAAAAAAGGGGAGCAAACAAACTTAATTGAGTTTGCATTAATTTTTTATATTCAGGTTGCTCAAAAGCAGTGGAAATTGGAAATTAATTACAGCCAAGACGCGGTTTTAATGCTTTCTTCGATGAACATGCCTGATGGTATTCAGGTAACTTGTATATCCCTTGTAGCTTTACACTTAGATAAGAAACCAAGGCTGAGATATACCTCTTATTGTATTCAGCAGAAACTACGGTGAATACATAAGGAAATTCCATTGAGATTGGATGCTTTATTTTGTCCGCAACAAGCATTCAAGAAGAAAGGAAATAAAAGAAGACAATATTTAATGTTGTTCAGCCCATGATCTATATTCACAACCCTAAAAGGATAAAAAAAATTACTCTACTGATAAAAATATTACTTGTAAATTTTGCACAGACCAAGCTACAAACACTCCCATAACTATTATAACTCACCACCCACAAAACCTAATATAACATCTTTCAAGTGTATACTGTATAGGTTCTCACAAGTGGTGTAGCTCCCCAAAGTCCAGGCTCCTATTTAGAGGTGAGCACTTCTCTTGACTTAACCAAGTTCCCTAGACCAAGGGGATTTGGACTCAATATACTCAGTAAATCATCCTTTTAAGTCAAAGTGTTCAATTAACTCAATCTTGTCTGAAAAATGAAAATTGAACTCTATTCTCAATCGTTAGGGTTGTAAATGAATCGGGCTTGAACGAACAACTCTTTGGATGTGTTTATTTATTTATTTTTGAATTTGTTGGGGTTTGGTTAATGCCCATTAAGAGTTTTTAAAATTGTGTTCGAACTCGGCTCGTTTATAAATAGTTTTATTCGAGCTTGGTTCATTTAAATTAGATGAATTTGTTCATGAACGTGTTCGTGAACGTAAAATTGAACATGTTCACAAACAACTAAAAATATCTTATGAGCAATAAACAAATAATTAGATTTAGGTTTAGGTTTAGGTAATTTTTGTTTTGCTTTTGATATTATTTTTTTTCAATTTTAAATATAAAATAATAAGATAAAAATATTATTATAAATAAATGAAGTGAAACATAAAAATATTATTATTAAGTTCTAGTTAAACAATAAACCAGTTTGTTCGCGAATGTAAACAAACTAAACATACGTTCGAACACAATTTGTTTAATAAATTAACATAAAAATTGTGTTTATAATTATTTTTTTGGCTTAATAAACAAACAAAAACCAATCTGTTCACGAGTGATTTGCCGAACGCCCATTTGTTTACAACCCTATCAATCATTGTCTTCTTCTTTATTTTGTTACTTTTAATCTTTCCACTCATAGAGTGGCCTTCCAAAAAAAAAAAATTTCTTCTCAATTTTTTTTTATTTTGCCTTATAGAAACAAGTGATTTCCCTTTTACGCTTTGCACCTCTTTCCAATTCCCGCATACTCCCATATGATGTCATCTTTCCCAATAAAATAATGTTGACATTGGTAGTGAGCACGTAACTCACACTGGTAACATCTTGGACTTTCCATTGTGGACCTTCTAAAGAACTCTTCCTATGTTTTCAACTTGTATTTTTTTTTTTGCATTGATGCAACCAAAATCTCCATCCTTTCGCAAAGTAGTAAACATGGCTTATTCATACTCCTTCACATCGACAGAAGAATCTATCATCCATTTACAATCACTCTCAAAATTATTATCTTTTACATAAAGTAAATCAGCATTATCATTGGTTTCAATTATATTAGTATCAACCTTTCTAGATACCCAATTTTGTCTGAGCCTCCATGCAAGCATTATAGGGCATCATCAAAGCCAAACGAGAAAGGATGGATCCATTTCCCATCATTCCTGGCCAAACTTTATAAAAATTATCTTGGGCCTTAGGATTGGGTTAATTTAATTTTTGGAGGGTCCATTAATCTTGGAAATGGGACATTTTATGGGATAATGGTGGGCAAAGCTAATATTGCATGTTGTGTCAGACCATGCATCGCTTCCTATTGCTGCAAGGTCAGTACATCAGCCAATAAAATGTTGTAGGTTTAACCCTTGGTACAATGACTCATCATTTTGTACAAGCCAAATGTCTAAATACCCGCATTTTGCTAGGTTTTTGTCAGCTAAAATGTCACCCTTTATAAACCACATTTCATGCTCAGCCATTCACTTTTCATTTACTTTTCACATGCACCTCCAGAGCACCAAAAAAAAAAAACATTCTTGTAGCTCCCACAACAGCCTAAGAAAACTCTCATGATCATTCATTTTCCCTCTGCAAGAGGGTAATTGGGGAAAATCGCTTGATTTTGTCTAATGCTGATAATAAGGGACAGCTTCACACTGTCTACCTTCTTTAATTTATTCTGAGCTCATTCAAAAGTCTTAGGTAGCAAACAAGATACCATTGGACAGGTAACTCGATGGGGATTAATATAAAAATATTCAAAAAATTCCCAAATATCGCCTTATAAGGAGGAAATAATTTTTGAAATCAGACTCAGTTCAGCACTAACAACATGTGTAGGAGATGGTGTAACAAACTTTAAAAAATCATTTTGGGCTCGTTTTGAATCGTTAATCATAAACAATACCATTTGGAAGGGGAATTTCATGTAGTTTTTAGGAAAATATTTAAAAATTCCATAAAAATTGTCTCATGGGCCAAAATGGACCAAACAGAATGCTAATTGTTGATTTCAATGGTTCCAAACAGAAAAGGTTCAAAAAAATCCGGGGGCAATTGAGATACCGTTAGAAAGATAATCTAATGCCCTTTGAGGCAAAATATAGGAAAAGTTTAAAATGACCGTTTAGGGTCGTAAATAATTTTTCACATTAGGGTTATAGTGCTGGCAGTGTTGAAAAGAGTTGTCTCACATATTTGGTTATCCTAGACTCATATTAGGGCCTCGGACATGCGAATGTCCGTCATTAAGTGTACTTGGTAGTGGAATTTCCGATCCATTTAAAGTCCCGGTGTAATGTGGGCAAGTGAACGATCCAATATCCATACAAAATGTCACAATACAGAGGCTCAACATAAGGCGTTTAATCAAACATTTGGTAAAATAAAGATGATTGGGGCTGTAAAATGGAATTTTTTTTTTTTTTGGGCCTAGTTTGGCCTTGAATCCACATACAAATGCTTGAATTTTCCCCAAGATTAAAGCATCATTATAGTGGAAATCATTAGACCAACATTAATCTCATTTATTGATATAAATGCTAAGCTAACTTGGGGATGTTTTCTCAAGGCAGCAAACATTCAAGCAAACATATCAAAGAGGCATTTAAGTAAACACATAATTAATTAAAAATATATCAATATCATCCAAGCATCAAATACAAGAAAACATCACCAAGACATCTTGCCAAGTAAATCATGCTCAAAATGCAAGCAAAAAACACAGACATCATCATGATATGCTTCAGGAGCATATATTAGTATAAGTTAAGCATAACAATGGAACAAAATATCATGGCAAACAAAACAGGGGCTGTTTTAAAATGATCAAGGAAAAATGAAATCTTTTATCATCCAAACAACATCAAAGCACTATAAAAACATCAAGAACACCAATATCATCAAGCCAAGCTCAAAAAATTGCATGTGTTTCCTATTACAAGTTCATGGCTTCATAAATGGGGTTTTCTAAAATGAGATGAGGATGAGCTAAAAATACAAAGAAATAAAGAGAGATGAAAGAGAGTATACCAAGAAGCTTCAACAAAAACCTTCTTTCCTCTTAGCTTGAAGCAACTTTCCTTCCTTTCTCTTTTTCCTTTGCCTTGTCTTTCTAGCTTTCAATGGTTCTTTAGCTCACTTTCTTTCCTTTCTTTACTATGGACTAGCAAGAAGGAAGAGTCAAGGATAAGCTTTAAGGTTGAGCTTTACAGTGGGGAAATGAATGAAAATGAGGGTTTTTCTTAAGCTATTGTGGGAGGTATGAAAATGATGTTTTTTATTTTTATTTTATTTTATTTATTTATTTATTTTGCTATGGAGGTGCATGTGAAAAGTGAATGGCTAAGCATGAAATATGGTTTATATAGGGTAACAATTTAGCCAACAAAACCTAGCAAAATGGGGGCTATTTGGTCATTTGGCTTGTACAAAATGATGAGTCATTGTATCAAAGGTTGAGTTTACAACCTTTTGTTGGTTGATGTACTAACTTGTAGCAAGAAAAGGCAATGCATGAGCTGATACAATATGCACTCTTAACTTTGCTCTTTATTAAACCATATTATCCCATAAAATGTCCCTTTTTCCAAGCTTAATGGACCTTTAAAAACTTGCATTAACCCAATCCTAAGCCCTAAGATAATTTGGATGAAGCTTGGTCTAAATTTGGATGATTTCTGAAGTCATTGAAGGAAATATGGCATGATTTAGGCTGCAATGACTGGATGTATCGATACAATGTCGATACATTAGCACTTTTAAGGTGAATGTATCGATACACGAGGGAAATGTATTGGTATGTTTACCAATGTATCAATACATTCGCTCATGTATCAATACATTTAGATTTAAAAATTGTACCTCAGCTACTGCCAAGCCTTGTATTGATAAAATGGGCAAATGTATCGATAGATCAAGCAAATGTATTGATGCAATCACCCTTGGCATCGATTGGTGACATGACAGCCATTGTGTTGATACACCAAGGCAATGTATTGATACATTCAAATATAAATGTGGATTTTGCTTACCTTTGGTTTCCCGAACATCTTACCTTCCTTGAGAATGATGGGAAATGGATCCCTGCCCATTTGGCTTTGATGATACCTTGCGATGCTTGAATAGAGGCTTGGACAAATTTGAGTGTTACAGCCTTCACTTCCTTTTAGTAGCTTTAGACCCTTTAAGTCTTCTCGCATCTATGTAAATTGAGATTGAATGTGCCCATCTTCTCCTAGTAGTGATATCTCACATCACCATAGTCTTTTGCCTTAGATTTTCCTTGTCGTTCACTTCCACTATGGAAAGTGTTCATCCTTCTTGATACTCTACACAACTAGTGCTTTCCACTTTCGATAGTGTGATCCCTTATATACGTAATTTGATCTTCTGGTAGGACAGTGGTTACATCATCTAGCTTGATGGTAGTTTTACCAACCAACAGTGATTTCATCAATAATCTATAAGATTGTAGTAGTGAAGCTAATAAAGCATTTGCTTGCTCTTCTTAACTTAGCGTCTCTCGTATTTTCAACAATTGACAAACTAGTTAGTTAGATTAATATGATAATGTAGATTACTTTCTTCCATTCTCAGTATGTATAAGTCTATCTTCAAGCATAAGCAACTAGTTAGTAATTTTGACGCATAAATCTCTAGCTTTTTCAAATTCCGATAGGTGTTTGCTTATTTAACACATTGTAATTAATTATAAGAGTAAAAGCTAACTTGATTGTGTTTACATCTTTTCTCACTTTTTTAATCTTGTCAAGTTTTATTTCATTCAAATCAATATCAAGGCCTTGTTGTACTGAAAGATCTATATGATGCACTATCACACAGTGAAATTGCTTTTCCCATCAAAAAGCAAGACTTCAAATTTCATTGCACCTGTCATACTATGATGATGCATTCCTTTCTTGATGATGTGGCATTATTGAGCACAACAATCCACAACAAGCACTCAAGATGAAAGGAAA
Source organism: Adansonia digitata (assembly GCA_029448705.1). Taxonomy (NCBI): domain Eukaryota; kingdom Viridiplantae; phylum Streptophyta; class Magnoliopsida; order Malvales; family Malvaceae; genus Adansonia; species Adansonia digitata. The sequence goes on from JAQSVH010000003.1 coordinate 15,347,815, forward strand.
CAAAAGAACTCAAAATTTAATGTGGTTTAGCCCCTTTGGCTTACATCTATGACCCTAAAAGAGAAAAATTACTCCACTAATAAAAATAGTATAACTTGTAACTTTTGCACAGATAAAGCCACAAACCCTCATATATTATAACTAACCACCTAAAAGGCCCCAATACAACTTCTCTAAAGTGTAAATCCTTTCTCTCACAAGTGGTGTAGCTCTTCAAAGTCCAAGCTCCTATTTATATGTGAAAACTTACCATAGTTCGACCAAGTTACTCAATGTAGGACTTGGTTTCAAATATACTTGACAAAAATTGGTATCAAAGCTTTAGGTTAAGAGAGGAAAGTTGTTGCCATGAGAAATTGAGGATGACATCACATCATCAAGGTTTCTATGTGAGCAATTGTTAGAGTTTTTTTAAATTTTTTTTAATTTCTATGAAGATCTAAGCAAGGAGGAGTGCTTCATCATAACATAGCTAGTACCATGAATTTGAAGTTCCTTTCTTTAATTAGAAAAGTAATTTCACTGTATTGCAGTGCATTATATAAGATTTGGTGCAACATGATCTTAGTGCTGTTTTGGATGAAATAAAGCCTAATAAGATTAAAGAAAGCGAGTGAAAATCTATGTAGGGTAAAGTTGCAAGCACAATCAGGTTAGTTCTTTCTCTTGCAATTGGTTACAATGTATTAGTGAGAAAACACCTATAAGGATTTGGAAAAAGTTGGATGAGTTTTATGCATCGAAGTCATCAATCAAACGTCTGTACTCGACGATAGACTTATACACACTAAAAGTGGAAGGAGGTAGTCTACATGATCATATTAAGTAATTTAACTAACTAGTTTATTTATTATTGAATATAGGAAAGGTCCAAAGTGATGAAAAGCAAGCAATTGCTTTATTAGCATCGCTGTTGCAATCTTATAGATCATGTTGAGATCGCTGTGTTAGGATCAAGCCATCTTTACTTTCTTTGTAAAAGTATGGAGATTTTGGTTGCGTCAATGTGGAAAATAAATATAAGTTGAAAGTTAAGAGCATGGAAACAGTTCACATGAAGCTCCATAATTTTAGAGTCCGACATGTTCCCAATGTGAGGTATTTCTCTATCGCCAATGTCAACATTATTTTATTGGAAAAGATGACATCACATGAGTGTGTGTGGGAATTGAGAAGATGTGCAAAGGAAATCACTTGGTTCTAAAAGGTAGAAAAGGTCAGAATATTTGTTATTTGGAAGGCTACTCAATGAATGGAATGCTTGAAGGTAACAAAGTAGAGAAGTAGAAGAGAGATCAATTTTTAGACAAGATTGAGGTGATTGGGGACTTTGATCAATGAAGGATTGGTTGAGTATATTGAGTGTAAGTCCCACATTTAGTGACTCGGTTGAGCCAAAGGTAGTACTTATCTATAAATAGCAGCCTTGACCTTTCAAGAGCTACACCACTTGTGAGGGAGAGCCTATACACTTGAAAGAGATTGTATTGGGGCTCTGAGTGCTGAGTTTAATATTTGTGAGGAGAGTTCGTAGCTTTGTTTATGCAAAAGCTACATGTTGTAATATTTTTATTAGTAGAGTAATTTTTTATCTCTTTTAGGGTCATGGATGTAGGTCAAAGGGATTGAACGACGTTAAATTTTGGAGTTTTTTTATTGTCTTTCCTTTTGAGTGTTTGTTCTGGTGCAACCCTGTTCCTAACATTATTGAGTGTTCAGTTCTCCTTCTGCATCCTTTTAGACTAGCAAAGCTTTTTTAGTTTAGCTTCCACCCTTGGTTTGATGTCATTGAAGATAAACCATTCGGTCAACTGTTAATAGAATTTGATCTGAATAGCAGTTATAAGTTCCTCATTCCTTGTTTATCTTGATTCATTCAAACTACTCACTGATTTGTAATGGGAATGTTCTCAATTTGGGTTATAAATCAACTCTATGTCCAATGAGGGGAAAATATTTATGCTAGTTGCATTCCGATGCCATATTTGTGGCTAACCTCAGAGTTCTCATTTGTCTATCTATTTGTGCCTATGTGACTCCGACTCTCATTTTCCTTGAAGTACCTGTGTCCAACATATATTTGGACATTAGTATGAAGGAACAATCCTCCAATACATGAAAATTTAGAAACAAATTGAGCATACTCGTATTGAACATATACATCCAACACTCACATTCAAGTCCAAGTAAATAGGGTTTTGCTTTTGATTCTTACAAATTTTCCTAATCCAAATTTCACTCTGTTTATTGTTAGAGGCGGCGAACTGCTTTGGATGAACTCAACATGCATAGTATTTTTGAAGAGAATGTTGCTTATTTGTTTATTCTTTTGTAGTATTCATATATGAACATCCTATATGACTGTTAGAGGAAAATGATAAAGATAACAGTGTTAGAAATGACATTCTTTTTTCCTCAGGCTGAGGTTCGTAATTTCCAGCATGATGGCAGCATACAACTTCAAGCAAGAAGTCAAAGGTATGGAAAGGTATCCATCTCAAAAGCATTTGTTTATCCCTTCTGCTTTGGCATAGGTTATTGTTTACATTTTGTGTGTTCATCTGTCCGCTGTGTTCTTCTTTTCTTTCACTCTCTACATTTAGCAAAGTCTGAACTTTCCTAGAACTAGAATTTATACTTCAGCAAGACAAATTTTCATGCTGCAATGTAGCCAATTACATTATAACTTAGTCATGAGTTGGGTTTTTGAAGTGTTCTGTGGTAAACTTGGATATCACCCGAAAAAGAAGATAAAAGGAGTGCTTAAGAAAACTCCAAATTAAATAACTCCACGAAGCATGTTGTAAACCAGGAGAGAAGTATTTAGGTTCTTAGGAACTATAATTTTTCTTGGCACCAACGTGTAATAAAAGATTGTTGAATTTCTGTGAATCCTTTTGTAAACTATAGCCCCGCACACGAAGTACATTCGTTGCGTTTTGTAGGCCTTGCCATAAATTTTGTTGCTTCAATTCAGATTCTTTTACGATACTTGTCTTGCATGTGTACAATAATGCCGTTGCTAGAGAAGGGCCAGTTGCTTCTAATTGATCCTTACCTGGTGAAGAAAAGCAAACTGCATTTCCATCACCTTGAGCAGTTCGGGGCTGACTTGATACTTAGACGTAATGGATTTATATGGGTCGGTGAACATGTTGAAGCGAGAGACAGTATGGTAGTGGATCAAGCTAGCAGTTCCAAGCAATCCCTAGTCGTTGAAGAAAGAAACCAAGCTTATACCCCTCTGGAGGTGAGGCAAAACATATGCAGAATTGCGAATGCTGTCCGAGTATTGTCTGCTTTAGGTATCAATGTGGATGCAGATTTGATCATGGAGACGGTTGAGTTGAGCAGCTCACTGAAGACTGACATAAATGAAATGCTTGGTTCAGAGCTTCATGTTATTGGTTGCACAAATGGAAGCTGAA
>JAQSVH010000003.1:15467136-15489048 GCA_029448705.1 Adansonia digitata
TCATATAATAATTCAGAATTATTATCTGCCTTTATTAAATTTAATAATTTTAAACATCTATATCATAATTAAAAAGTTACTTTTAAGTTTGATTCTTAGCATCTCCTCCCCTTTCTCGAATTTATTTAAAAAATTGTCCTCAAGTGAGGATTTTTTTGTGTAATTTATTAGAATAATTCATTTTAAACACTAATTTCATTAACTTAAAAATTATAGCATTACATCTATCATACATTAAAATAAATATTACTTTTAAAACTTACACAATTAATTAAATTAAAGATATAAATAAAATTAATTAAATATATAAATATGTATAATTGTTGCGTAGTGAGAGCATTTTTCTAGTCTTACTAAAATTCAAGGAATTCACAATTTCACCTCAAGAGGTGTGATTTGAAGAGACTTTAAGCATCCAAAATCCACCATTCGAATTTTGGCAATATCAATTTTATTTTACAGTAGTTTTATTTTAGAAATTTAAAATTTTGAATTAAAGACTTTTTAAAATGCATTATTTCAAAATGCTAATATTTTTAATTATTTTATTTTGGTAATTTTTTTAAAAGGAAATTTTAGTTATTGCATTTCATGGGATAAAAAATTAAAATTAAAATATTGATATTAAAAGTAAAATACATATATTACAAAAAAATGCAGTATAGATCTCATTAGATTTGTAAAAATATATATTATTAATAGCATATATATATATATATTAGAGTTAAATAAAATCATATTTTTTTATGAGTTTGGTATTTTATAATTACTCATGTAAAATAAATAGAAAGAGAAGAGAAATTTTGAAAAACCATTTCTTTAGATGAAATTTCAATGGAAAATTTAGATTCTTAAATACCATCTTGAACTTTCTTATAAAATTTGACATTCTTACTTTTATCCAAACAAAAAAAAAATCCTTTTTGGAAATTTAAAAAAAGTAAATTAAAAATATTTCCTCCAAAAATCCAAACATATCCTTGATGTTTTTAAGCTGTCAAGTATCAACTTTCAGCAAACGACCAAAGGTTTATTTTTTTTTCATTTTTATTTTATATATATATATTAAACTTTTTAGGAATAAATATTGTCATAAAAATAAAAGATAAAAAATAAATTAGGATAATTTTACTTCTTTTTTTTTTTAAAAAAAAGAAACGCTTCGTAGTCAATGACCTCAATGGCGTTTTCCTTTCCACATTGTCATATTTTTCTTCGAATGAAATTTTCCATCTTAATATGTCGTAATTCTTTTTTAGGGATTAAATATTTTTATAAAAATTAAAAAAAAAAAGAAAATTAAGCAAATTTGAGATACTTAAATTTCCTATTGAAATTTATATAATCAAATTTATATAGAAATTATGAAATTTACATGCAAATTATTTATTATTGAATTGATATCATGTTTATGATAATCATTTTATTTTTTAACTTCTATAAAATTTATATAAAACATAAAAATTATATTAATTTGTCTGACAACTATTAATAATTTATTGATTGAAGAAGAAAAAGTAAAGGGGAATCAATATCTTTATTGTGAAGTTCTAGATCTATTGGTTTTCGCACCATTTACAAAATCAACCGAGGTTTGAGTGTAATATCGATGGCGGCTTGACAATTTCAACAAATTATGAGTAAGGATTTTCATCGTTCATTGAACTTCTTGTTATTTCATGGAATACACAGACACAAAGAAACCTCTTGTAAGAATCATTTCGACCCAATGGTGTGAGTGATCCTTTGCTTTCAAAAATTTTTGCTTAGATTTTAGGGTTATGCAACGGTTAATCTAAACTATACTTCCAGCCTTATTTTATTTGATGGAGCGCAATACAAACATGCAGATTGATATAAATAAAAACATAGATTATGATTTGATTTGAATGTTGGGAGGATGATATTTTTGAACAGTGCTGGTTAGATCGAGGGGCTTAGAGTCGAGAGTTATGGCAACTATAATGAGCACAATTTTTTTTTTTATTAACTAAGAGATATCTTAATAATAATTTGAATTTAACATATTATTCTTGGCAGTTTAATTTGTCATTTTTTTTGGAAATATTTATATAGAACTCTTTGGAATAGTTAATTATAAATAAGTTTTATTTTCAAGCATCTCTTATGCAGGGTGAAGTAGAGAAAAAGTAAAAGAACAATTGGTGTAGTAATCTGAAGGCATAGGTACAATTCCATGCGTGTGATTCAATATTCATACATTTTATGATGTAAGATCTGAGACTGAAATATGGTTTGCAAAAAGTGGAGTCCAACCAAATTTGTATCATTCAACATGATAAATTATAAATATCTAAAACTGAGTTGAGTCCCTTTACTATTTCAATTTGATATTTTAGACATTTTATTTTTATTTTAAAAATAACTTATATATTTTTTGAAGTTCAATTTAAGAATAATTGATAATAATGTTCTACTTTTATCCTTTTTTTTTGGTCTATTGTAATCAGTGATGGATCTTGAAATTGAATTTTTGTGAGGTCAATCAAAATATTAAATATATATAGTTCAAATGACGTATCTCATTATATTTTACCAATATAAAAAACATATATAGTAGTAATATACTAATAAAAATAATAACTCATAAAACCATAAATTTTATTAATTCATAGATCAAAGCATAAGAAAATAATATATATAAAATAAATAATCTTATCTAAAATTGTGAGTGACGTTCTTTTAAATAAACAAAATCTTCAAAAATTGAATCTGAATTAAATGTTTTAGTAATATCTCTTTCAATGTTAACAACCAATTTATTTGCAAAAAAACTTATCTTCCATCTTGTTTTATACTTGTTTTGATGATCTTCATAGCTGAAAATGCTTGCTCAATAGTTGCAGTAGACATTGGAAGAGTTAAAAAAAGTTCGATCAATCTAGAAGATAATATACTTTTTATTTTCTCATCTTTGTCAAAACAAGGAATAACTGTGATAAGGAAGACAAATTTTGCAATTTTACATCATTAAGCATCTCACACTCAAGATGTTTTAATTGAAATCTCAAATTCCATTTTGCGTAGTAAAATCAAGAGAGTAATACTTTTTTCAAGAGTGCAAATATCATTAATATCAAAACATTTATAATCTTCTTTTGGATTCAAAGCATACGTAAGTATTAAAAGATCCATTACCTGTATGCCAAACCTATTTTTCAACTCTTTGCACTTAGAAATCAATGACTCATTGAATATGTCAAAATGATAATGGTGCTCCATTGTGATTTGACTTTATTGGAGTTTCAATGTCTACCTTCAAAATACTATGCATTCAAATTAGGAACACTTAAATTGCACTTTTGACAAAATGATAGCACATCCTCAAGCAAACTATTCTAATCAGTTTCTCTTAAATCAACATCTTTGTACTTGAAACCAAATGCATTGCATTTAAAATGTCTTAAGATTTTTACTGCAAAGCTTGGCATAGTGTATCAGTAATGCCTATGACCTTTTTTATCAAATGCAAAATAAAAATGAATTCAAATGATTTAATTAACTTGGATGCAGCACTAGCATCTATTTTTCTATTTTAATATTTTCAATCACTAAAGAAGCTGCATCAAACATTTTTATAAGACTGCATATAGAATAAAAATGAGAATGCCAACGAGTATCTTTAGCCCTTTTTAAAGTTCCAATTTGATTGGCACATTTTATAGTCTTAAGCTCATCAATAGTTAACATGTGTCCAATTTGAGCTTCTTAAGCAGCTTGTAATTCTTAATGATGTTTGCATGAGGCATCAACAGAATTAATAATGAAACTCAAATTATTGAAAAACTCATGAATAGAATGTTCCTCTCTTGATGCATCAACATGATCCAATTATAGTCAATGAGCGAATCAATGCATAAAATAAGCAAAAAGACAACCATTAAGAAATAATGTTTGCAATCTTTTCCATTCCCTGCGCATATTACTAGCCCCACCATAAACTTGTCCATGAATATTCTAAACATCAAAACTACAACAAGAGAGAATAAATTATTAAGAGTTAATGCAGATGTATCTTTAACATTAGCAAGATCAAAAAACTACTCCCTAATATAATCAGCTTTGTTAACAAATCTTGAAACAAAAGCCATCTATTCTCCTTTAGCTTCATCACAAGCCTTATCAACAATAATGTAAAACTTTGAATTTCCAATGTTTTCATGAATTATTTTTGCACTTTATTAGTAAGAACATGCAAAACTCCTTTTGAATGAAATGAAAAATATACTAGGAGGATTTAAGAGCATTTTCGAACACAACTTTTTCAACATCATCATCACAGAAAGCTAGAAGTTCAATCAACTCAAGAAAATTCCCATGATTTTTGAATTAGATGTCTCATCATGGCCTCTAAAGGCACAAGCTTGAAATGCAAGCCATCGAACAACATCTATAGAAGTTTTGACTCATAGGCTATTATTCAAAATTTGTTTTGAACTTTGTTAATGAATTGCTTTATCAATGTGTTGTAATTGTTTCTTCAAATCTGCACAAGATCTCAAGGTGTTATTAAGGAGCATTTCCAATTTGATTAAGAAATGCACAAAGCTTCCCAGAATTAACTTTTTTAAAACCTCTAAATCCTTTAATAGTGAATATAGCCCAACTAGGTTGCCCATTGGGTTTCATATTAAAAAGGTAATATGGTAAACAATATGTAACATCCTAGTTGGAGAATACTCAAGTCAAGAAGAAAATTGAGTAAATCAAGAATATTGAAAATGCCTAGGATGCTTTTCTAGCGACTATAAATAACTAGATAGATGAAATTGATATGGACCTGCCATTAAGTAAGCTCATCGAATTTCGTCTCATTAATTAATTGGATGTTCTCATATTGGCTGACATAACTCAGGATTAGATTCTATAAAAGGAAGATTAACTTCTTCAACACCAATAATAGGAGACTTAGGAAAAATTTGGCTGGAACTTTTATGTTTTAGGCCTTAGAGATTTTAGATGGTATACTACTTTATGTATTATCAACATATTTCTTTTCTAAAAAATGAGTCCAAATTTTTTTGCTTGCCTACAAATGAATCAACAATACCTGCAATTGTATAAATCTATTGATTAATTTTCATAATAAATTTGCTAAAATATTTATATTTTTACAGTAGAATTTTTAATACTTCTAGACAAGGTACAAAACAAAATACTAAACTTTTAAAGAATAACATGATTTTTAAATTAATTTGCACAATCTTTCAACTTCCCAAATGAACTTTTTTAATTAATTTGTTTGAAAATTTAAAATGAAAAAAATTACATATACAAATAAATTGTTAAACAATATGTTTTTAACAAAATAAGAAACAAAATATACCTTAAAAATAATAAAATTGGCAAATTCTCAATTCAAATTTGGTTGTTTCGGAAATATTTAAAACAAATCAATATAATAATGCACGATAACAAAAAAATAGCAAAAAATAGATACACTTTTTTAACTAAGCATAAAAATTTTAACATATCCATGCATATGACAACAAGATTATATAAACTTATATTAATATATATATATAATAAGAATTTTGTCATTTTTGCTTTGTAGGGATGTTGATAATGAAAATAAAAAACAAGTGGCCTCATAATAGAAATTGAAAAAAAAAAAGATGAAAATTAACATGACTGTTAACCAAGAAGGAGATCTTTGAAAGTGATAATCCAAGCAAGAGCCAACTCTAAGCAAAATTAAGTGAATTTGGAGATGAAAAGGAAAAGAAGATGAACAAGAAAACAATGACATTAATCTCTAGTTTTCTTTTCTTTTGGAATCTTTTAGAGAAAGCCAATATTTAGAAAATAATTTAAGTTAATATGTTTGTGACATAAGTTATATGATAAACCAATTAATTTGAAGAGTTTATAAATAACTATTGTTGGATAAAATAAAAAGATAAATGACAATGTGGTTTTAATTTTTTAAAAAAATTATAGAAAAAAGTAATAAACAAAACAGATATAAATTTTATTTTGGAGGATCAATTTAAATTTTTTTAGCATATAAATACATATAATCATATATATACCAAGAGAATTTTAAAATTTTTGGGGACACTGGCCCTCATGACCGTCCTCCTCTGGTTGTAAGGGTTTTAATTTTGAACTTGTCAGGGAAGAGAGGAAGTACGTGAAACATCTAGTGCTTTAATTTTTAGCAATAAATTGGATATGTAATATTCTTAATATTGGTGTTTGTATTTTTTGATAAGTGGATGGCAGCCTAATTAGCTTTGCATCTTATCAATTTAAGTAATTAAGTTTTTTTATTTAATTAGTAATGTTTGTATAATGTTTGCTTTAATTCTTAAATCCAAATTTATATCATGGTAAGATAACTTGGCTATCAAGTGGCGTCTGCATGTAAGAGTGGAAGTTTGTAACTTTCTATTAATTTATAGGGATGAAATTAAAGATAAAAACAAAGAAAAATAGATATCTTTAATGGCAGTCGATCCTTTGGTTTCCACTTCATGGTTTAGTTACTTTCTAGAAAGTTAGATTTGCATACATTTTATATGTTTTCTACAATCTTACTAACAAAGTAAGCTCATGATATCACTCTTGTACAAGCTCCAACTCTGTCATCTCTTCTCAATTCAGTCTCTTGTCCAAGCTCTAGATCATTATCATTTCTTCTCAACCGATTCTCAGTAATCTTTTCACAGATTGTGATGTATATTTTTAGAATAACTAGAAATCCACCTACAACGCTGTTAATTTGGGAAAAAGTAAACCAAAATTAGTGACGTACAAGATAATAATTTTAATTAAATAAAAAAAATTAAAAGATGGTTACTTAGTACCTCCCTAGGGGAATCTCCTCGTGCAGTAAAAATGAACCCAGGAGTGCTGTAAATATAAGGGAAAAAGGAGAAAAAAACAGAAACAAAAATTGGTCCTTGCTTTCATGTGCACCATGCTGCAAGTACAACTGACAATCCAGATGCTAGGACACCCTGTTCCATTTCCCAAAAAAAAAAATCTTTAGTTTAAACTCTAAAACATATTTCTAAACTGTTATTTTCTTTCTCTATATCTTAAGCACATCATATTTAATGTATCTAAAATCAAATGTAATAATTAACTTCCATGTACCTACTGAAAACTTTTAACATAACAAAATGAATAAATAATTACCGAGTAAAAGATGGCAACGATTCTAATATCCAGCTCAAAGTGCTAAACATACCAAATCCTTCATCTGGCAATGGCATATATGGTGGAGAGCACAGTACTACTGCCACACATAAGCAATAAAAAATACAAAACAGGCTAGGAGTATAGCTTGCTCATCTTCGTCTAGTTAGAACAAAAAAAAAATTAATTATAAATATTAAGATTTTATTGCAATATAATTTCTTTTAAAAAAACTATTACTACTTACCAATATAGTGAGAAACATGCTAAATCAAATGCAGCTGCTGAAAGCTAACACAGATCCCAATATTGGCCTTTGTACTTAAGATAATACTGCTGTCTTGAGATGCTGTAATAAATCCAGTGAGGCATGGCACCACTAATGCTAACGACGGTGCCAACCAACTTAGCTCTTCCAGTCCACGTAGTTAAATTAAAAGTCTTCATCCTAGGAAGAGGAATAAAAATTATTAAATCTAAACTTTTATTTTTGCTTTTTATGATTATTTTATGACATGCGTTTATATAACCTGCATTTGATTAAAAAAAATATAAAAATATATTTAGGGTTGACGAACAACTTAAACCTGTCGGGTTTCGACCCGAACCTGTAGTCTTCGTTTTTTTTAAAATCAATTTCAGAATTGGTTGGGACAATTTATTTCAAAAAGAAATTATTTATTTACACAATTTCCACGTACGTGAATATCAATGCTAATACATAAGTAATGGCAGGTGATACATTCGAAATTGTAGCGACGTAAATTGTGGATGTGAAAGCAAAACTTTCTGCAAATAGGTTCTGACCTAGAACTCCCCTACCATACAAGGTAAAATTCAAATTAAAATAAATAATTAAATTTTAAATAAAAATAAATTTAAAATTTAAAATACATACCAAAAAACTCCAGCTAAAGCGCCCAGTACAGCTATCCTCCATGTGAGGTTAGGTCTTTTATCGAGCCCGCATGCTATGGAAACAATAGGATTCCGCGGTTGAATATCCGGAATAAAAACTAGGTTCGGATAAGCTTAGATGCAATCATGCCTGTTACGTATAGTAAACCCTTTCATCAATCTAAGAGAAAGGGACAGGATCTCTGTGATCGGGGTGCTTGGTTCTCGTTTCCCTTTTTTCCCGGATCCCCCAATAGTATGTTTTCCAAGAGTTATGGACCTTCGACAGAATAAACGTTCTGAGGTGTTTTAACTACTATTTTCTACGTTCTTCTTTCTTAATAAAAAGGGGAGAGTAGTGAACATCTTGGCTGGCGAAAGGGAGAAGAGCTCAGTGAAAGGTAACTTCTTTTAAAGTTTTAAAGACAAAATAAAATATCTATAGATTCATTAGAAAGAAGAGATTTCATCCATAAATGAGTTCAACGAGACGAGGGAATGAGCCTATTACGACTACGGTTAGAGTTACCTGAGAAAAGAAATGAGCCAGAGAGATAAGGCGGCTAAAATGGAACTCACGGGTAGGTTTTGAAACTTCAAAGCTCTTGGGGTTTTCCACAGCAATGCTTAAACCAAAGAGAATGACATATACGACCTCCTAAAAGGAACCAAAGAGACTGGAAAAAAATATGTCAACTTGAATTAAGATACCCAATGCGAAGCGAGGGCAGCACTCTAGTAAAATATAAAAATTATATTGATGTATTTGATAGCTGTTAATAATTTATTGATTAAACAAGGCAAAGAGGAATCAATATCTGGATCCATTGCTTTCTCCACCATTCACAAAATCAATCAAGGTTTAGGTGCTTTGTTTCTCAATCTTTGGGAAACGTAAAATTGATAGCGACTTCGCAATTTCAATGAATTATAAAGGAGTAAGGGTTTTCATCCTTCACTTAACTTCTCGTTTCTTTCTGTAATATGAAGACAGAAAGAAACCTCCAATAAGAGTCATTTAAACCCAATGATGTGAGTTATTTTTTGATTCCATATTGTTTTGCTTATATTTTAGGGTTATCCAACGGTTAATCTAAACTCTACTTTCGACCTTATTTTATTTGATGAAGAGCGATACAAACGTGCTTATTGATAATAAAATAAAAGAAAAAGATATAGACTGCAATCTAAATTGACAAGTGCTAGTTGGATAAGGGGCTTAGAGTTAAGAGTTATGGTAAGTACAAAGAGCATTTTTTTTTTTCCCAAGAGATAATGTACACTAACTTAATGATAATTAACATTTAACATATTATTCTTGGCAATTCATTTTCTCGGAGTATTTATATAGAACTCTTTGGAAAAGTAAATTAGAAATTTTGAAGTTTTATTTCCATGCATTTCTAACGTAGGGGCAAAGTAGAAAAAATTAAAAGATTATTTATGTAATTTAAACGCATAGGGACAAGTATTTGCACCGTGATTCAGTGTTTATACATTTTATTTTACAGGATTTAAGGTTGAAAAATGATTAACTATAAGTGAAGTCCAACCAAGTTTGTATATAAAGGTCTAAATCTAAATTGTGTATCGGTTTTGTCTTGCAACTGTATTTGTTCTTCACTTTGCACTGATAACGGACAGGTATAACAATTTAAAATTAAATTATATATATAATTTTCTTTTCATACAAAGCTTTAAACATGCATATTTTGTTTACATAGATAGCTGGACTAGGCATTTTAATTTTAAATTTATGTCTAAGTGGTGGCTGCTGAAAAAATTTTTATATTTTGTTTAAAATTAATAAAATCAAATTTTTTTTTGTTGTTTCCTTTACATTGATAATTGACAAGTATAACAGTTTAAAATTAAATTATATATTTATATAAAGATTTAAAAATGCATATATTGTTCATATAGACATCTGGACTAGGCATTTTAGTTGAAATTTTTCTGGATAAATTTTAAATTTTTGTTTAAAATTAATAAAACCAACATATCTTTTGTGTCTAAGTAAAACATAAAGTAAAAAAAAAAAATCATAACAAGATCAGGTGAGTAATCTCAAAAATTATAGCAAGATTAGGTAAGCACTCTCGATTTAAGAAAACAAATTAAGAATAAGAAAGATTGGATTTAGTTTAAGATCTATTAATTATTATTTTTTATTCAAATTATAAATTTAGTTGTTTGAATTATACTTTTCATTTTTAAATCGAACATTATTTGATCAAATTTATACTTTTGTCAAAATTTACATTATAGATAATAAATATATATTTTCCACTTCATTTTTATTTTTTTATTTTATATATTATATAATTAAAAATAATTCAAATGGTTGATAATTTTTAAAATTTTCCCAATAATTTTTTTATATTTTGGAATGACTTTAAAGAATAATTACTTTGAAATTTGAAATCTTTTTGATATACAACTATTTTGAAATTTAAATAAATTGTAACTAAAAAATTTTATATCTATCAATTTTTTATTTATTTAGAGATTTTATTTTGCATATAATCTATATTCCTATTTTTTATTTTATCTTTTTTATTAACAACTTCTTAAATTTAAAAATTAATAAAAAAAGATTATTGTCTATTATTAGACGGAACTCAAAAGACATTTATATATTTTTTAAGATAAATTATATATAAATATAAATGTATTGCTTTAAATTAATACCAAATTATATTTTCTAAAACTGACTTTAGCAATTTTTAATTAAAGCACACCCAATAATCTTACTAAATTAAATTAATTAACCAATTAGAGTTTGACCTTTGACTATATTTAATAAATTCTCTTAAAGATTTATAAATAAAATTTTGGCTATTAATTTTATGCATAGTGTCTGTACTGTGAGTAAAAGTTGGATGATAAGCTTTTTCTATTAAGCCATGTCAAAGTTTATATATATATTTTTTTATCGGTACAGATAAATTATATATATATATATATATATAGAAATGGTAAAAGTTTTTTATATTTATACAAAATAATTTTATAGTTAATTGTTATAAACATTGTTCTTAATATAAACTATAACATATATTACACGTATATCGCACAAATTTAATTTATATATAAAATAATATATAAAATAAAAATAAATTATATATAAATTTCTAATTTATATATTAAAATGATACAAATATTATATAAATTTAAATAATTAAGTTTTTTTAATGCAAGATATGTGGCATTTATTAAGATTATATGTGTTAAAAAAATAGTTCGTTTACATAAAAATTTTTCTTTTTATCCAATTTTTATATATTTATATAAAAGGAGACATTGACTCTAGATTCAATGTGGTTTGGAAAAGACATTGGTTATTGAATTATTGTATAATTGTATGCGTCAAAAATAACTTTAAAAGCCTCTAAAAATTTTGATTGTATTCCAAAAATAACTTCAAAAGTCTTAAAAAATAAAGAAAAAATTTAAAAAGGATTACAAAAATTATTTTTACGCTAAGCTAGCAATGCTGGCTATACTAGGTGCTAAAACTGACGGATCAAAAGAGATAATCTTCGGTCAACTTATTTAAATTATTTACTTTTATATTATCTTACAAATTTACGTCAGATACATATTCAGACATGATATATTTTTTATCGTATTACTGAAATTTTTTTTAAAGTTCAAATTTACGTCCAAAACATATTCGAAAATGATTTTACTGGAAAGAATCCTTAACCATGTTACTTGAATTCTTTTCCTTTTTTAAATACACATTTGCATCTAACGTTACATTGAGTATAATCATCCTAGTGTATGAAAAAAAACTTCAGAAAAAGCCACACTGAACATATTATGATGTTAACACAAGCCTTAATTTTTGTTTTTTTGTTTTTTTTGTTTTTGGTTTTCAGATTGGAAATACTTTATGAACCAATGAATTAATACCGAGTGAAGCTTTATTAACGTACTCTGGATGTTCCTATGCATGAGTAACTTTTCACAATAATTCACTTGCCATGTTCATAGCACACAAACAACACTTACAAGAAGAAAGTTTTAGCCGGGTTATAACTCAAACGCAGAGCCTATACATATCATTTGAAGAGTATATATATAATGTACAACACAACATTAAAAATTGATTTAATTGAAACTTCTCCTACGTAAAATAACTACTCATATGTACAAAATCTCAGATCTCAGTTTTTCTGAAAAGCTGCTTCAAAAAAGGTAGCCAGCATAAATTGATGCTAATTATGTTTATAATGACGTTTCACAAAAGATACCCATCTGCGGGAATGCAGATCTTGCAGTAATCATGAACCATCTTGCATTGTAGGATCTTCTACCATAAGGCTAAGCAGGCTCACGAGGACGGGTAGCCCATAATGAACTCAAAGCCCGAAGACGGTGGAAGTATTCTCCCAAAGCAAGTAAGCCTCGTGCTGCCTGGCGGGTTGTCAGGATGCGAGACATCTGCTGCAGTGTTTCCTGCCGAAGGTGGTCAGCCTGCTTATGCAAAAAAATCCGGCATTAGTTTAAAACTTGAAAATGTCACTCAGATGCCCTATGTTCATCTCTAAAACATTAATAAACTTTTATTACATAGATTCTAATACATCAAACTCAATTTTAGTAAATAGAACAATACTGTGCTAATACTTTGCGACTCCAACAGCTTCCTCTAATTGAACTGAGACCAACCTAGTTTACAACAATAAATCTAATGACCAAGACTTCCACAGTTTGGGTCCTTTAGGTAAGGGAAACCATAGGTGTATTGAAATAAGATAATCAGAAAATTCCAACGATATCATGTTAATCCATATTACCCATCATATTACATGCAGCATATACTGTTAGACATCATTTTGAAATGCAAAAGAAACAAGAATTGGTTAAAAATCCTAAACTTACCTATGACTTCAAACGCGTGGATAAAGAACCAATTGCTGGGTAAAATTTATGGACTTGAAAAGAAGAGTAAAAGCAGAGAAAACACTAATTCTGGGAAGTTCTTGGAGTAAACTCATCTGGCACCAAGGGATGATGCAGTTAGTACCTGGTTCACAAAGCTGACTAGAGCTTCTAACTTGTCCATTGCAGTAGCCACCTGAGGAATGTAACAAACTTCGTCCAGTTGACCACCTGCTACAGTGGCAGACACAGTTTCCTGGAGTTTATCCATTCCTTGCGAAAGGGCATCTTCAGCTTGCTGACATGATTGTTTTAGGTTATAAACTTCCAAAATTTGCGGTTCTGTCAACGGGTCAAGCTGAGGCACCAGCACCTATAATCAGCATATCATCACAAATAAATATCATTCAACATTTAGCAACGGTTGGTCCAAAAGTCCAATGAAATATACAAGAAATTATGTCCTTCAAGTAACATGAGAGTACAAAGTTACTTTGTTAAACAAGCATTGATTAACCAATGTGTTCAATGATAATTTGATGGAAAGACCAAAAAGAACTAATATTAGGGTTACAATTGGCCGAGTTCAGTGCTTGTGCCAGGAAACTAGATATTTCGTTGGTGTTAAATAACCACTGTGTATAACTGTTTTTTGTTTATGTATGCACCAAGAGGGACGGAGGGGGGATCTACTACTATGGACTCAAACAGTCTCTTTAAGGATAGCTGAAATACTGATTTCAGGGGAACATGTGAATAACTAAAAGAGATCTGACTGGATGAATGGAAAAGCGTTCGGAACATAATATCCCCTTCAAGAGTCACATATCACAGCAATGTTATATGGACAACCCTATTAAATAAAAGGGATAGATGGAGCTGTAATTCTCTAACCAAAAGGGGTACAAACAATTAAGGAGGGAAAAGGCTCTATGCTGATCAAATCAAGACAGACAAACCTATTAACTGTAGAAAAAACAAGACAAACAGGGTGCATAGATTTGCTAAGCATTGTTTCCACAGCTTCTAAGATCCAAAAATAATAACAGAAAAAACTTTAAATTTTTTTTAAATGAAACAGAAAAAAGTCCAGAAGTTTAACAAGATGTAAGCATAAATTATTTGTGCATACATCCATCAATAGACAAGTCAAACTATCATAGTTCATTTAACTTTTCATCAGTGCCAGCTGCACAAAGAATTTGCAGTTAGACCCTCTGCTATAGATTCTCCCCTCAAAAGACCTTCATGAAAAGAGAAATGCACGATGTACAGTTAATTAAACTAAATTAGAACTCACCTTAAGAAGTTCTGAAGGGCGAAACCCTCCAATCCACGAGAAAAATCGCTCCGCTGATGTTTTCCACATACCAGACATCACATAGAAAACATCAGCCTTTGCAGCAGTTGATTTCATGCGGAAAAGTTCAAAATAGTGGCTCATGCCACTTTCCACAAGTATGCGAAGCTCTATATCACTTATATGGGTAATCAAAGCAGTCCTCAGTTCACATATTTGTCTATCTTGTTCTTCCACCCAATGTCCGTATTCCATCTCAAAAGCAGCAATCCCTGCAGAATCCTCAGATGGCTAATCATTAAAAACACTAAAGAATAAAAATCAACTTGCAATGGGAATAAAAAGGCATGACAAGGGATTATTGCAGAAACATCGCATTTAACACGGCAGAGAGTTTTCAATAAAGCTTTATACCATACCATAAATATTTCAAGGTGGCCTGACAGTTACACGCCAACTATCAATTAAAGATTTCTTCACAGCACACAAATACAAAATGTAGTTTAGTTCAATTAAAAGAGTCTAGTTTAATATTACTCATCCAATAATCTATATAATCTTCAAGTACACATGAAATGAGGTAGCGAAAGATAGGTAGAGTCCATGTACCTCAGTGGGCTCAAGAGATGTGATGAACTGAGAGAAGTTGAAACAATTTTTCTCATACAGTGTGAATTAACACCAGTGAAAAGAACTACTCAATTATGAAAAGAAAAAGGAAGCTGCAATTAATCAAAATCAGAAAAAAGGGCTTAAGAAATATGATAATAAGAAAAGTTTAAGCAGCTTCTATCCCAAAGTGCAAAATTAACTCCTAAAAGAAGTTAGGGTCTTTCACAACCTATATGTAACTTCTCTAGGAAAACTTGTAACTTGCAATGAACAAAGTGTAATTTGTTGAGACATTTTGTTTGTGAGGAAATAATGTAAGCGGCAATTTGAAGTTTAAATCACTCTAATAGAAGATGAGAAATGGCTTGCTCATGTCGGTTTCTTTTGAAGTGCTATTGTACAGGTTTCACTGAGGTGCAAGGGTGTAATACTTTGGGGTGCACATTGGTGCTCATAAAAAACTTGCAGATTAGGAATATATAACCTTTAGCGGAGCAAGAATACAAAGAAATAAATAAAGAAGTATCTAATACAAGGACATGAAAGGGACAATATTAGCAATATATGACTTCAACTTGGGCATTATTCTTTGATATAAAAATATGTTTGAATAAAGTTTGTTTTAAAAAAAAAAAAAGGTATTAGGGCCAGGATGAGAGAGTTCCTCTTTGCAGAAATAATTGGTAAAGTAAAAATTTTCAAATTCATGCTTTATTTCAGAAAATTTTTAATACTTAATCTGATGGTGCAACACCAGTCTAACCACATAAAATTAGAAAGAAGACATGATCGTAAGTCCCAAAGTACAAGCATTCATACACTTTGAAATATCAGATACTGAAAAAACTAAATAATTTTACAGAATTTCAACAAGAAAAGCAATATTTCTAGCAACGAGTTCAAAATTAATAACAGAAAACTGCTGGTACTTTTACAAACAAACCTGAGTTTACTGTTCCAGAGAATCCAAGATGAATACCTTCTAACCCACCACCCGTATAAAGACCCTGCAGTAAAAATTGTATTGCTTAAGTGGCTTTAAACATTTTTAAAATGACAAAAAAGAAACAAAGAAAAAATAAATAGATACGATATTCATCTTCATAAAACCTGCTGCCTCGCTCGTTGAAGCTCTTGCTCCAATTGAATCAACTTTAAACGACTATTTTCCAGCTGTTGAACATAAGCCTGGAAGACAATGCCAAATCAAGTTATTACAAAAATTCACACGGCCTTCTAGCCAATTTTTTCAGTGCACGTACATATCCATCTTACCTTTTTCCGCAATCGGCTTTTACGAGCAGCCTCACGGTTTTGTGCAAGACGTCTTTGTACCTATAGATATTAAGGTAAAATGCATAAACAGATTAGTCCCTTATTTAAGGTAAACAGATAATCAAACTTGAACATTTAGTATGACACTTATTCTACGCACAAACAGATCAGACCTATTCAATATTTATATCCATCTAAAAGAGAAAATGAATAAACAATCAAAATTGCGTACAATTTCACACTTACCTTATCAATAGGTTTAGTTGCCTCTTGATCATACTTGCTAGAAGGTACTAGCATTTCATGTGAAGCAGTCTCAGACTAGAAAATTAAAATAACAAAGGTTACGTATCTTCTAAAAGATGTGTTTTAACTACCAAGCAAAGAATAATATCTCCAAAATCTGCACCTCATTCTCTAGCTTGTTATCCACTTCGACAATCACTGATGCAGATGTATTTGGATTGCCATTACTCTTAAAATTTTCTCCCCACATGCCAATCTGGTGGATAGGCTCATATATACCCATCCTTGAAGGTACAAACTGGGTGGATGGAGTGTTCATGCTTCTTGAAATGATAAACAATGCAGCTTTTGCATAAATTAAATTGATGTTTGTGGCAACTGACAGCTTAGAGTCTGGAAGGAAACAAGACATAGAAACATGTAAGCTTTGCTCAAAGAGTAAGAAAAGCAGGCATAATAGCAAACATGTGACAAGCAACAGAGAATATGTTTATACAAGTTAATTGATAACCACTAAAGATACTAAAATGACAAAGCTGCAGCACAAACAAATGGAGTCCATTCAAATTTTTACATTTTGCTTTGTTAGGCAATATATTTAGGTTAGCATGTTTTCTGCAGAGTTTATGACAATTCCAATCAGATAACAAACACTATAAATTGAGAATCACCCACAAATAACTAAAGATGTTTAATTAAGGAAGTAAAAGCATGTTCAAAGTAAAAGAATTCCAGAAAAGATAATGGGCATTTCTTTCTCATAAAAATTATCCCTATTTACAGGCTGCAAAAGGGGCATTTAAAATAATTTTCTTTAAAAAATCATTCCTGATTCAAATCACATGTAACCCTTTTATTGGCTTCATTAGATAAATAAAGGATCACGGTTTTCATCAAGAAAAACTTTCCTCTCTGACTATTTACTCTATATACATTAAATGTACCACTAAAGATAATGCAG
The DNA here is from genome assembly GCA_029448705.1 of Adansonia digitata. Taxonomy (NCBI): domain Eukaryota; kingdom Viridiplantae; phylum Streptophyta; class Magnoliopsida; order Malvales; family Malvaceae; genus Adansonia; species Adansonia digitata. Next base: position 15,484,482 of record JAQSVH010000003.1, read on the forward strand.
ATTGTCAGCTTTCACTAAAAACAAAATACCCTTTATCTTTATATCAAAAATTGGGAAAGAAAGAGAGAGTCGGTCAATTTTCAATATGAAAATTGCACTCAAAGCTTATCAAAAATGGCCCCTTCATGCACAGAAGGAACAAATATTCAGGATGGACTTGACAGGTGATCATCAACCAGAGTACAATCAGTCTCAATCACCTCTCAAATGCATCGTGGAATTTTAGTTAAGGAATTGAAGAAACATCTTAAAAGAAGAAATAACAGTGAATTCCTTATTCCTATCATGGCACTCAAACAAGCTTGGCATTGAAATTTTGTATTGGCTAGTACATTGGCAAAACTAATTCAAAAGTAAACAAGCAAACTATAGCTCCTAACTGTCTTGACTCAGAACCATGAGAAAGGGGTATAATATCCTAAAAAATAAAAACAAAAGACTTGACTTAATCTAAAATTTGTTTTTTCAGTTTCAACTTCATAAGAATCATTTACAGGCTCCTATAGCAGCTTCAACAATCACGATCCTTGTACTTCTGCGTGCAACTAATCATTGATATTACCTATAACCATTCCCTGTCTGCCAATAGTGTATCCATAGATAGAGGTTTGTCTACTCTTCTTTCTATTTCCCCCTATTGACTTACTTATGCTATTCTAAAGTTAAAGCTCCCATTTCTTCCCCAATCTAATTTAGTTTTCTCACTAGTGCTGCTGAAAAGTAACTTCATAATAACATTCGAAGATACTCTGTGAAACTACAGTTAGTCTCCTCTGTACGGACATTATAGAAGCTTAGCAGTCAGAAAGATAAATCTATGGTGACATTGGCATTGGCAACACTATTTCAACGCAGTGAGCAGACATAGATTATAGTGAACAGTGAAAAAAGGATTGACAATGACATTTCTTAAAATTCCCCAGCCCATACAATGATGCAATATCAACTTGAATTTAGCGCTTTCTGAAAAAACAAAGATTATTTGTGCCCAAGTGTAAGAAAAGATTGAACACCAATCATGACATCCCCTCTTCATAGCCAACTCTTGCCATTATTGGAGCTCCCTGTTCACTTGTCTCTTGTATTCATGGTGGACCTATTCATACTCCCAAAATTCTTCATTGCCATCAAAACTAGAAAGATATTATTCCATAGGACCTTTCCTAATATGCACAAACCACTAAATAAAACTTGCAGAAAAACAGTTCCTTCAGCTTCATAATTAGATAGGATGACACTGAAACAATTGCAAGTCCTACTAAAACTGGTATCGGTTGACTAAAACAGAGGGGAAGAATTAAAAGCAAACCAAAAAGAGTCATGCATATGAAAGAAGATGTGGAAATATCTACTTGAGACATTCAAAAGCAGCAAATTCAACCAAAAAAAAAAAAATCAAAACCCCAAAATCAAATATGATCGTCATCAATATTTATTCCATTTGTTTTCACTTCTAAGTTCCGAATTAAAGTCCAAATAATTCAAAAAGAAAGACCAAAAGCATTTCATCCAAGAGGAGGCAAAAGATACATAAGTAACAATTAAATGCTAAACCCAGAACTAACCAAATTAGCCTATATTATATTATATACACACACACACACTCTTATACTTTTCCTTTCAATCTTCAAGAAACAATCCAAAATTTTCATTAAAAAAAAAAGGCTCATTACCTGGCCGGAAGCTAAAATAACAGGATCTCTTATAAGCTCTTAAACAAAGGACATTTAAACTCTTCAGGACACGACACCACTTCACGAAACATCAAGGTCGCTGACGATCGTTTATTGAACTTAATCTCTATCAAAGCACAAAAAGCACCTTTAGCTTGATCGATGGTGTGGATGCTATAATCCTCGTCGTCGATGATAGTCCTAACCAGTCTCTGCAATTATTTCCTTCATATATAAATATACATATATATATATGTATATAATAAACAAACTAGTATTTATTATATTTCCATAACAAGGAAAATAGAAAAGCTATACAATAACTTGTTTCAACTGAAAATCCATTTTCTTAACTCCAAAAGACAAACAATAATTTATTAACTTCCATCTTATGAGAAAAACAAAAAAATAAAAGAGGAAAAATCAAATTACCAAAACTACTTTTAATTCAAAGTATAATAACAGTAATAACAATAATTAAAAAAAAAAAAGAGCCCTTTTCTAAAGAACTTAACCAGCTTCAAAAACATAACTTTTTTGAGTATTATTGTGCTGTTGGCTTACCATCAAGAATTTCCAAAAAAGAGAAGAGTGAAGAGAGGGAAAAAAAACAACCTTTTGTTTAAAAGGGTCGTTGGAACAAGATTTCCGCTGAAATTTTAGGTCCAAAAACAGCATAAAGCAGAAGCAGCAAAAGAAACCAGTTGAAACCCAACAAGCAATGGCTCCTTCTTCTCTCCCACACCCCTCAGTCACGTATCACATCATCCTCAACACCAATCCGACTGCGAACATGACACCTTAAAACACACCCTTTCAAGCTGTTCCAATTTCTTTATTTTAATTTTTTTTTCCTTTTATTATTACTACTATATTTATTTTTTTTCCTACAACTAGTTTGTATTTTTTTCCCTATAATTTTCCTTTTTGTATTGTATTTGTCTTTTGTGTAATCGTGATCTACAGTCAGTCAACAGCATTACCATTAACAATTTTTACAATTTAAGGAAAAAAAACAACAAAAAAAATATTTATTAAAATTTTTCAGAACTTGTCAATCTTTCCACTATCGACAAATGTGCGCACCAGGTGTCTTCTTATCTTACGCATCTTTCCAGTCTTATCCTACGCCCACCCTCCTTGCGTGTTACCTTGCGTCATTTTTCCGGCGGAAAATTGTCTTAAGGAAGTTGATAGAATGGGCAGCAGCGCTGGTTAAGAGCGTGGTAGGGGGAGGGGAAGAAAGTGGAAAACGCGAAGCCAACAAATGTGCCTAGGGGGAGAACGAGTCGACAAGTGCCTTAACTCGCCTACCAAGCGCGTGGCACAGCGCTTTTAAACTTTTTTATTTGATTTGAATTTATTCTTTTTGTTGTGGTATGGTAACGGCTATTGGGCTGGGAATTGAGGTTTTAGTGTTTCTGGCTTTTCGGCTTTTTGATTTGTAAGAAAAGGTGGAAAAAAAAAAAAAACAAAAAGAATATTAATTAAGATTTATTACTATTCTGGTGTTTATTTGTAATCCTAAGATTCTATAGGGGTAGGAATGAAATTTTCTAAACTTGTCATTTAAAAAAAAAAAAAAAGAAATCTTGCCCAAGCAGTGGAGAATATATAAATTAATGTTTAAGTTAAATGCTCAAATGCGAAAAATGTACAAGTTTTGGACTGGACTGAGGGGAAAAATATCTTTGTAGTATCAAATGTACGGAGTATTTGTATTTGGTTCTTTATTTTAATCTTTTTTCCGTTTGATTGTGTCCCGTCTTTAACCTTTTTAAGATTATGAATTTTTACGTTACGTCGTATGGAGACAGGAAAAGGAATTGATATCTGATTTCTTATAGAATTACCTTAAAATAGTACCCCAAAAAAAAGAATTATTTAGATTAGACAATTTCAATTCGAAAAGCGGTGTTCTTTCTTTGCCTCTTGATGGTTATGTAATTAGGACTATTAATTTTTTTGAAATTTTTATCAATTTTTTAATCAATACTTCATCTTTCCTTCCTTAATTTTTTTTTTTCAATTTGTAGGTAAATATTTAAAATTTTATTAAAATAATTTTTTTTAAAAGAAAAACAAAGAACCTACTTGATTGAAAGTGTTTAAACAGAGCCTTTTAAAAGTTTTAATTAACCAGATTTGAACATAAAATATTCAAAATTCATAAAAGTTTGACTAAATTATTCAAATTATGCGAAGTAATATATACAATCCTAAAGGAGTAAATTAGGTTTCAATAACACCAATACATTAATAATGCCAAACAATAATTTATATAAAAAAAAGTATTTTGTTAGATGTTCTTATAGATAAGAGTTGTAAATGCTCCAAAAAAATAGATAATGTACATTAATTTCAAGTAGGATAAAAAAATCATTAGATATATCAGCTAATATGATGCACATCTCATTATATATATATTTTGAAAAAAAAAATGACTCCATAATAAATAATATCTGAAAGCTAATCTTTAATTGTCTGATTTCGAGATCAAGTGTCTAATAAATGAGAGCAGGTAGCTAAGAGCCATGTGGTACTGTTTAAATTTTTAAAATGAAAAATTGTAATCACAAAGAGCTTTTTTTTAAACAAAAAGAAAAGTAGTCCGTTAAAGGTTTTAATATCTATAATGCAAAGAGCTAATGAGATTTTGGTTTAAAGGTAAGAAAAAGTTTTGGAAATTTAAAATTTCATGTCGAAGTTTCATATGTGCTGGTTTGGTTTAATTTTATTTTAAATTTGTCTAATTATGCGCTAATTTTTTGATTGATTAATTTATTCATTTATTTGATCCAATTCAATGACTTACTTAATTTAGATGTAATACTTTATTATAATTTTTTTTGGTACTTCTAATGTTATAAAAAATAAATATCTCGTAAAGAAAT
>JAQSVH010000003.1:15490558-15500764 GCA_029448705.1 Adansonia digitata
TTTAATAATTGTTTTTTTAAATTAAATAATAGATTACATATTATTATAGAAAATAAATAAAATGAAAATGGATTAATTACTACACAAAGTACAAACCTATCTTCTACCATACTATAGATTAAAGGAATCTTATGGGAGTCCTCGGCTGCCAAAGTCTGAAAGTACCCTCGTCAGATTTTTTTTTCTTTTTAAACAATTTTTTTCTTTTTATTTTTTCATTATCATATATTTTTTAATTTTTAAGAATAATTTTTTATTTTGTTTTGATAAAAATAGAAAGATTCTTATAATTATTATAATATTTTTTTAAATTACATAAAAATAATTGCTTAAATTTAAAAAAATTTAAAAAGAGATTAACTGATGCTTACATAAATTTAAATGTTAATGAAAGTAAAATTTTTTCGTATCATCACAAAGAAAATGGATGTAATTTACTTTTTTTTTAATATTTATATTCATTTAAGATATATTTTAATATTATTTGAGCTTAAATACTTTAATAAAATTTTTATTGATTTAATAATTTTATTTTCATTGACTTAAAAATACACAAATTTATGATATATAAATTGTAAGTTACAATTTAATCATATTATTTATTATTAAAGTGAAGAGTATTAGTTAAAATACTACTTTAAGCCTTAAATATTAAGATTAATTTGATTTTTATTATTTCATACTTGTCAATGAATAAATATTATATTTATGATATTCAATTTATTTGTGAAAAATTATTATTACAATTAATATTAATATTTTTGGTACATCCAAAATTAAAAATGCTAATTTTAACTAATATAAAAATTTAAAAATATAATTTTTATTTATAACAATTAAAAGAATAAACTTGCGAGATAGGCTCAAGCCTAATTTTTCCAGCATATATACTATTAATTAATAAAGTACTCGACATCTCCGATTGGATTTGGTCTTACGAGTCAATTGACATTAATTTATTTTAAAAATTTTAAAAAATACAAATAAAATTATTAAAATTAATATAAAATTAATATTTTTTGTTTGAAGTAATAATTAAATATCTATTTTTCATTGAAAAAAATTTCTACATTTTTATTTGAAAAAAAGTTGCCAATATTTTTATTTTATTTTTTCAGAAAAAGATATATTAAAAGAAAATTTTTTCACATTCCACTATAAAGTAATTAAAAACTTAATCCAAGAGAGAAATTGATTGGCAGAGTCCGTAATGGATAAGGTAAGGAGAGAAAATGTTAAGACATATTAGTCAAAAGTGGAACAAGTCAAGGTTATTACGGGAAACGCAAAAAGAATCCAAAATTTCTAAATTTTTTTTTTAAACTTCCAAAATAAGAAAAAAATGTTTTTTATAAAATTATAAACAATAAGAACTGACGTCGAAATTCCTCACAAAAAACCATCGCAAAAACAGCAGCAGCAGCTTTCAGAAACAGAGGAAAAAAAAAGATGGAGATCTCTCTTTTTCTCTATAAATTTCTAGGTTTTTAAGATTGAGTCCCAAATATCATTATAATTGTCGAAAACGACTATTTCGTTTTTATTATTTTCCTCTGTTTCTTTGTTAATTGACAATGAGCGATCAATCGGAGGAATCGCCTCTCATGGCTCCCTCACCGATCTCCGAGCCCAGCGAGATCGACCTTGAGGCCGGTCCAGCGGATCAAATTCAGTGTCGAATTTGCCTTGAAACCGACGGTATTTTCAACTTTTAAACCCTATTTCCTCAATTTTCACTTTCCTTTTTTTTTTTAATAAAAGTTTGGTTGCATCGATTTTTCTATGAATTATGCTTATTTTAGTTATTTCTACACCTTCTTCAGGGGGAATTTCCGTTCAATCCTATATATATATATATATATATTTTTTTTTTTTTGCTTTCAAAATTCAGTAACGTGCATCACTCTAGTATTACAAGTTAAGGTCTTTTTTTTTCCCCCCGACCGAACTGATTGGATTATTAACCGAAATTAGAAGGAAAATAGTAGCAATTTTATTGTTTTCAATTCCGGTATTTATTGTTTTAAAATAGAAATTCCTTCACAGTGATATTTTTTTGGCCATCATAAACAATAATATTTAATAATTATGAAAAAAAAAAACTTAATTTTTGCTGTCAAGTGCGTGATTTGAAGGAAGCGATACTAATAGTTCAATGTGCAATGGTTTTCCTCAGGTAGAGATTTTATTGCTCCTTGCAAGTGCAAAGGAACATCAAAATATGTACACCGGGAATGTTTAGATCATTGGCGAGCTGTGAAGGTTTGAATATTAATAACCTTTTTTTCATTTTTGAACAGTGAAAGTTGAATGCTTTTACTATGAGTTTATTGGTGTGCTTAGGAATGGTATTCTTTCTAGCTGTTGTTTATTGCTTGCAATAAATTGTATTGTTAGTGTTACTGTTTTGGTTTTCGGATGTCAATTGTTCTCATAATCTTGATTCATTTTGCGTATGTCTGCTAATTCGGCGTAAAAATTAGACAAGTATTCAACATAAAAAAAAAAAGATATGTATCAGCTACAATAGCCCTTTGTTCAATAATGGAGACAAAAAGCATTGTTTTTACTTTACGTACTCCCCTTAAATGCAAGTTTACTTCATTTGACTTAAGGGGATCCTTTTCCTACTTTTTTTTTTTTTGCCTCAACGTTTGGCTTTAACATAGTAAACTGAGTGGCCGTCACTCCTTCCCGACACTAGTCTAAAGGAGTCAATTGATCTTGATCGAAGGCAAAGACATAGAGGATATAAGTATTTGTCTATTTTGTAATGTTTAACCTATCAATAGTTCAATGCTATGTTGCTGACTTGCTTTATGATACTTAAATTCAATTTGACTTTTAGTTTTAATCCAATGAGCATAATGATTTCAAGTCCTTCGATAGCTTTCAATAGAGTCCTAGATTGTACAGTGTTCCTAAGAGGAATTTGGAGAACTTTGTGCAGTATACATTGAACTGACCTCAAAGAAAGCGTACAACTTCAAACATTGACTAATCAACTTTTGTGTCAAGTATGATATGCTCAAATTTAATAGAATTTTGATAAATGTAGCTATATTAGATTTTCTAAGACAAAATCTCTCTAAATGGCCTAATAGTTGAATGTCCTTCAGTTTAAAACTGATGTACTTGGATATCCCTTGGAAAAGATCAGAGAAAAAGTTTAGAAATAAACAGTTTGAACAGTTATAGAACATCCAATTAACAAGGATTGATACGAAATTAATTCATTTTAGTTACTAATTATTCAGTAACTTATGTTACTTACCCTCTCGAAGACTACCTATACCAACAAAAAAGGGTGACCAGTCCATAGGACAAAGTTGGTTTTAGCGGGTTTTGTCTGTGAGCACACACTTGAATAGAATGATGACCAGTCATCAGGACGGAATTGGATATTGGTGTTAGCTTATCTGTATGTGTGTGTGTGTGTGTCTCTTTCATGGGCATCACACTTCTCTCCTTTTTAGCTACCATATCTCATAATGTCAATTTTATTTTTATTATTATTATTATTGCAGGAAGGGTTTGCATTTGCTCATTGCACAACCTGTAAAGCTCCTTATCATTTGAGAGTTCATGTTGCTGCTGATAGGAAATGGCGAACCTTGAAATTCCGATTTTTTGTGACTAGAGACATTTTATCCATATTTCTGGCTGTTCAACTAGTATGTAGTCGGTTCTTGATTGTCTGCCATTGTAAGTTTACTTCTATTGTAAATATGTTTCTTAGGTATAATGCCTGGTTCTTTTGTTGATTGTGTTCAGGTCATTGCTTCACTTGCATATTTGGTCTATCTAATTGATGGTTACCAGCGGTCATGGCTCCGTCTTGCTTGGGGTTTTGATAGTGAGCTTAGCTTCTATTACATATGTGGTAAAATCTCAAGAACCTGAAGTGATATCTTGCTTATGCGTCTTAAAAATAATAGAATTTGTTAATTTTTCTTTTGGCTTATTGATTGATATATAGGAGGGAATAGCTTTGATTTATCTCACTTTGATCACTTATTTTTTAAAAAGTTTGCAACATAGAATACCAACTTGAGTAATATTTCTCGAACTTTCTTACGGTACATTGTTGCTTCCCTCAGAAAACTTTGGAATCTTTTCTTACATGATTAACCATCAAGTTCACTAGGTTTGAGAACTAAACTTATACGGTTCTTGATGTGTAAATAGTAAATGTGACTTTGGAAAGGCTTGTCTTACATAGGCGGGTGCTGCATGCAAGATTTGTCATAATAGATGGATAATAACTCGTGCTAAATGCTTGGTTGTGAGCTAAAGCCCATCTATTTTCTGAAAAGCTGTTTATAGGTTGAGTATCTTAGTAGAGAAAGAAGGATATATGGGTTGAGTTTTTCAATCAAGGGAAGAAGCTTTATAGGTTTAGTATCCCAACGAATAAGAAAGCTTTATGGTTGAGTTTTTCAACCAAGGAAAAAAGTTTTATAGGTTATCAGCCAAGAAAGAAGCTTTATTGATGGAATATTTCAACCAAAAAAAAGCCTTAAAAATTGAACATCTCAACCATAAAAAGAAGCTCTATAGGTTGAGTATCATGAAAGAATGCAAGGAATGTTCATGAAGGTAAGTTAGAGCAATGAACAAAGTTAATTAGAAAATATGGCTGATTGAGCCAAGTAAGATTTTTTACTTATGATTCAGCTAAAGGGAGTTTAGAACTAAGAAATTTCGCTAATTTTATGAGTTATATCCGATTTTGTAGGTTGTCACAAAGTTATCTTGATTGAATTTCTTACGTTGCTAGGCTTCATAGTCTAAGCTTTTTGGATTAACAAGATGTTAACCATGAAAGTTTTAGGCTTTAAGAAATTCTCAAACTTTGATTGAGTTCTTCATTTATTAAGTAAAAGGCTTGAACCTTAAAAAAGTTTAGTGTTGGTTCAAGTTGAAGGTAAATTCAAAGAGACATTCTTTCATTTCTTATAAAATACATCTCAACAGAAGCTATCTACTAGATTATATGTCATCCAAGGAGAACTATGAAGGATATTATCCTTGATTATAATAAGCGGTAAGGTTGGACTGAGTTTATGGTTGAGGGAAAGACAATGACAACTATAAGCTAACTAAACAAGCTAGAAAGCTAATCTTGAGAATTTCAATCGCCAACATTACTAACATAGCTTCATGAATGTTACTCGCTTCTGTTATACTCAACCCATGGAACTTCTTTCATTAGTTGAAATTCTTAACCTATGAAGCTTGTTTTTTCCCCTTAATTGAGATATTCAACCTTTAAAGCTTCCTTTCTCGGTTGAAATATTCAACCTATAAAGCTTATTTGCTTGGTTGAAAAACTCAACCTATAAAGAGTTTTCTTTGGTTGAAGTACTCAACCTGTTTTTATTTGGTTAAAAACCCCAACCTGTAAAGCTTTTTACCTTGGTTAAAAAACGCAAACCTATAAAGGTTTCTTCTTTGGTTTAGATGCAAACTTATCAAGCTTCTTTCTTTGCTTGAAATACTCAACCTATAAAGATTCCTTTTTTCATTGAATAATCTAACCAACGATAAAAGTTAACAATTTTTTGGTTAGGATACCTTCCCACTTTATTAATCAAAATCAAGTTCATGTTATTTTAATCAAACCTTGTAGGTGAAGGTATATCTCAACATTTAAATTCGCAACTTATAATGATTAGTTGCTTGATTGATTTCATGTCTTAACCAATTAGAATTTTAATTGATTAAGTTTGCCATGTTGAAAGTGGATCTCAAGACCATGTTAAATCATTTGTAGAATTCATTACCCGTACACTGAAGTCTCCTTCATGATGTATAATGCTGAAAACTTTGAGTTCACTGCAGAAAAAATGAAAAAAAAAATAGTGAAGAAGTTTAGGAAGTTTATGAAATATCTTTTAGAATTGAGCTCAAAGTGTTGGAAAATTCCTTAGGTCTTTGGTGATACAATAGTAATTTCATATATGTAAAAGTCAAAATTTTATTTTTGACCTTGATTTTTTTAAGCTCTACTATCAATTGATGGCGTGAAGCTTTCTTCACCAAATTTTGATTGATGATTTCATTTCTGTTCCAAATTGGTTTAAATCCCCAAGTGAACAAAATTTTGAGATTGCCTGTTGTTTTCGTGGTCTTTATGTTAAACCTGGTTATTTTCCAAAACTTGCTCTCCATTTCTTCTTTGAAATTTACCAAACACTGCTGGGTGACTAGATTTCTTGAAGAAAATCTTTATTTATCAGGTTTTTATGCTTTAGTAATTTTTACTTGTGTGAAATATTCATTATCTCTGTTTGCATACTGTCTCTGTTGCTGATAGTTAACACAATGGTTGTTGAATACAGGAGCATTACTATTTTTTGCTTTGCTGGGGCTATCTGGGTGCTTTATTACATGCTATGATCGAAGAGTGCGTAACGATTTGGCTCAGCCTTGTCGAGAGTTATGCCTCTGTTGCTGTCAGCCTGGGTATAACTCTACTTGTAAACTTCGTTGGATGTTGTTAAGTTTTACTGTCAGTTCAATATATTAGTATTTGTTATTACTTTTACCAAAACTTTGTTCCTTACATATTGATATGTTAAATTAGGTTAAGTTTCTTACTTACTTTACTCTAGTCAACTACTGCGAGTTACCATCATCTACCTCATCTTCTCTTTCTCTTCCCCCCTACCCCCTCTTTTATCTGTCTCATGATTGGTAGCAGAGTACATTTCATGTTTTTCTCTATTGCTGCAACTCCATATATGTCCATATATGCTTGTGTGCAAACCCTCAGCTAAAACATGCACAAATATGTGAAAGGAAGTCAGATTTTGCATCAAGTTCATAATTGTCATAGTTTGTAAAACTTTTTGCATGTGTTATGCCATTTCCCATGTCTTTAATCAATTACTAAATGCCATGCAATATGCAATTTACTTTGCATAGGAGCTAGTCGGCTTCCTTCAATCTGAAATTAAATGTATGTTCAAATTGTAAATTTTCATATATTTGGAGGCATCAAATGATTTTTTATCCTCTCCTCTTTCCTCCTTTTCTCTTGGCTGATATGACGTGCCATTTATTTGTCCATTGATTGATGACAAAGAGGAATATTAGCAATCCTTCCTTAAGTTAGCAAATAGCTGTTCTCTAACACAAAAAAAACACTTTAACCCTTTCATGAAATTTTTTGATATATATTGACATCCTCTAACCATGCTCAAATCAATGTTTACTGTGTTGCTGTATGCATTTTTTCCTTTGCACAAAAAGAAAGCTCAAGCTGAGTATCTCTTTGCGTGTTCTGTCCTGTAGCTATTACTGTATCTGTGATGCATCTGCGCTCACCTTTTCCCTTTCTCTTTGACACTTTTCACATGTGTATCTTTGGGTTAGTTTCGTTTTTCCTTTATCATGTACAGTTTAAAGAGTTGCTCCTGCGTTGCGCTTCACAATTGAACTCTATTATTTTCCTAACTCTATACCTTCCACCTTTCTTCCTTCTTCCCTTTCAAGTGTTCCTCTCATTAGTTAATCCTTTTGTTATGGGGTTGTCATTGTTATTGCTGCTGACACTGAGCTAGTGTTAGTAGGGGAAATGGAATATAACTTCAAATGGTCTGAAAAAGTTCAGTAGTGATGCATACTAGGATCTGATTTATTTTAGAGCAGGTTGCATTTTCTTCTTATTTATTTGTTATACTAAGCGATTGAAGTGGTGCTAATGATGGGGATGAAGTACATAAATTGTTACTACGGAAATCGTATAACTTCAAATGGTCTGTAAGGAGCTTTCAGTATTTGATGGGATACCAGGATCTGATTTATTTTAAAGCACATTGCTGTTGCTTCTTATTTATTGGATATACTAAGCTATTGAAGAGGTGCTAATGGTGGAGTGAAGCACACACACAGACACGTATATATATATATATCATTCACTAATTAATTTACGGAAATTGGGCCATGCTAATCAAATTTTTAATTTGTTTATTTTCTAACTCTTGCAGAATGTGTGCAGACTGCCACTTACCTGGCACTCTTTGTATGTGGACTGACTGTACTACATGCTTTGAAAGCTGTGCTAGTGCTGCTACTGAATGTGGATGCCTAGGAGGTGCTGGTGAAGCCGGGCTGCCATTATTGTTCATAATGGCATTGATTGTGCTTGGACTATTTACTGTGATTGGCATATTTTACAGTGTTTTGGTGGCTACAATGGTTGGACAAAGGATTTGGCAGCGTCACTATCACATACTCGCCAAAAGAATGCTGACAAAAGTGAGTTGCACTGACCTGTCTTCAGCTTTGGTTCATGTACTACTGTATCATTAAGTATAATTCTTTGGGGCAATAGGTCAACTAGGTCCAACTGTAAGTTGAGTAAGTTAATTTCTAGGTGCTAGTTTGAAGTAGATGAATAAGCCACCTCTATAAGAAGACATGCAATGGAAAGGACTTCAAATTGTCACCTAGTCCCTGTTTGTTTTATGCTTAAAAGTATTTATATGGCCATATCAGCTTCTATGATGGGATAGGGGAAAAACTTCATTTAAGTTGCATTTTACATTTATCAGGAAATTTGGTGTTTAAAATAAGCACTTTAATTGTGGCAAAAGAAATCATTTCTCGGCATCTGGAAAGGATACTTATATAATTTATTCTCTTTCTATGTTTAACTTGTTTCCCATTTCATGTGACGTATAACAATAGTGCTTAGAGGTCCACCTGTGCTGGTTGCTTATCTGAGAGCATGATGTTCTCCGTTCAATTCTCAACATTGGCTCTTCAGTTATTTATAAATTACCTCCCAAACTATCATTTGAATATGCGGCATCACTCTTTTTTTCTTTAAAAACGTAGCCTTTTTTGGGTTGTGTCTGAATAGCTGTGCGGTCTAAATAATTCCGTTTCATGTGTACTCTATTAGGAATACGTTGTTGAGGATGTTGATGGTGAAACGACTGGATCTGACTGGACTCCTCCTCCTCTCCCACCTGAGCATGTCCAGCAGCTGAAAACACTTGGCCTTCTGTGAGTTTAGAATTATATTTTGTCATTGACAGAAACAACATAATGTAAACATGGAATGGACTGGCTCCCCGTTTTGGTAAGGCAGTCTCGACTACAGGCTTATCATGAATACACTTGCTTCAACAAAAGAGTTTTATGCAGTTATCAAGGAAGAAAACTTACAAAAGGTTGTCAGAATCATTCATTTAGAAGTCTTTGAATGATAATATGTGAGAAATTCTTAACACTTTCTTTTGTTTCACCAGATTCCTGTAATGTTTACCATTAGCTTCACTTCCATCATATAACTGACAACATGCATTTCAAAGACATTTCATGCTAATGGTATCCTTCCAAATATTAGTATCCTTGTAGAGATCCATTTCACTTTTCCTAAAAGTGTTTCCTTAGTAACCTTATCTGTAGTATGTACTCGTTGTTAATGTATTATCGAAACTTGAAAATGCGGCTTTGTATGTTTACTGATATCTTTCTCGTTCTCTCTTTTTTCATCTTCTTGTTGTGTGTGTCGAATATATTCTGTATCTGCCATACTTGTTATGACCTTATATCTACTTAATATGTTAATCTTCTGCATAAACCATGTCACCTTGCAGAGTGTATGTGCTTTATACCTAAGTGTGTCTCCATGTTTAGAACGGCTAGAAAAAAAAAACGCTCAGCAACTCAAGGCATTTGACCAGAGTTTTGCATTCACTCTTCTGAGTCAAGTTTGGGTTGGGTGAATTGGATTGTTTAGTTTTGGTTTAAATGTTGCTGCTTGTATTCCAAGAGGACAATTGAATTGGAGTTAAATTGGATTAGATTTAATGAGTTTAGGCACTTTAATTGGGGGCATTGTGATTTTCTTTGGAGTTGGATCGTTTCATTCCTGACATTTGAATTTAATTCGGATTAGATTTAGAAGAAATAGAAATATGCGAAACTTACTCATTCTGGTTTCATCTTTTTTTTCTTTTTTTTTTTTTTCTATCAGAAAGAAAAGAAAGAAGGAAAACCATTTTTTTTATCCTTTTTCCCATATACTTGACTGTACACTAATAAAATAATTCCTTGCGAGCAAATCCTAGATTAAACAAAGGTATAATTAACATATAGCAGTAGATATGATATATATTCTGAAAGTGACTTGAATAGCTAAAATGTAGAGAAAGGCCAGCCAGGTTAACAATGTTCAAATTGTTCATT
>JAQSVH010000003.1:15517090-15532240 GCA_029448705.1 Adansonia digitata
AAGTTTTTCTCTTTTCATTTTATCTTAAAAATAAATTTACTTTACCTAATTTTTTATTTTTAAAAAATCTTAATCAATAATTCTTTTTACTTTTTTATTACATATGTATTCTTATCTACATATATAACTTTCTCTATATTGTGTTCTATATTCTTTTACTATCAATAGAATTAATGAAATTTATACAAATTAATAATAAATATATACTTAATTTATAATGTTATTAATATTACATGGAAAAAAATAAGCAGCATCACACGGGCAAAAAAAAGTTAATTATTAATGAAAAAGCTAACCAACTCAAATTATTCCATCGGGCTCTTCCCTCTAGCTATGAAAATATAGGATAAATAGTCCTTGCTTGTGACTATCCCGTGTTTAGTGTTTGGCCCCCGTTTTGTGAGATTATGTTTTTATATTAATAAATTATAAAGATATAAAATGAAGAATTCTAACATAATCGATTACCATCAACATCTAATAATGTCTCCTGAATCGAAACATTCATGATTTCATACATTAGTAATTTCAAAAACATTTTTACATTATATGTAAGAAAGTACGACGGATATTAAATATAATTCATTTTAAACTATGTTCATATTTTTTTGTTACTGTAAGGAAGACAAAGTTTCTGTGTTTAAAGTTATAAAATGTCATCAACATTAACTGGTGTTTAAAGTTATGAAATTTTAGTGACGTCAATGAGTATTTATAGTACATAAGAGATAAGAGGTAAGGGATCAAAATTAGTTTTTCTCATATATATACAAGAAACAAGAAATTATCTTATCTTATCTTATCAATAAAAGAGATAAATGGTTAACTACAAATAACTTTGTTTACTATGTACAAAGGGTAACTGTATCTAATTTATACAAAGAAGATAAAAGATAACTATTTGTTCTTTTCATTATTTTTAGAAATTTTAATATCTTTCACAATTAGCATAAAACCCAGCAACTATTTTTTTTTTTCATTTAACATTTTTTTTTACTATTTACTGTCATTGAATTTTTGTTTTGATTTGGTACTTAAGAGTAAAAAAAAAAAAAAACTACATCAACATTATTTTTTCAACATGTTAACTTTTAACAATCATTTGTTAATATAATATTTTTAACTAAAAAATTATTATTAGACTTTTTTCAAATAGAAAATATAAAAAAATTAAAATAAATATAAATTTCAATAGCCATCTTACACCAAAATTTTTTTTTGATCAGAACACCAATTTACAATAAAAGTAAACATAAGTTTACACTTATTAAAATCAAATAACAATTAAATTTAAATAAGACTAGCACTACAATAATTTTTTTAATTCAACAATAATTATTAATTTTTAAGAAAAAATGTCAAATAGAAAAACCCCAAAAAAATCAAATTCCAATGAAAATCAAAATATCTAGTGCCTATTTGGCCTGGCTTTTTTTTGGCTTAAAAGCTCCTTAAAAGTAGAAGTTAAGCCAAATAAGTTTTTTAAGAAGCTTTTAAAAAAATCGGCTTATGTTTAATGAATAAAAAAAAAAGAGCTTTAAAAAAAAGCTAAAAATAAGAGCTTTTTAAAAATAAGTTAATTTTTTACATAATTTTTATTTTTGTTCCAAATATATTTTCATTCGTTACAAAGTAGCTCGAGATTTATAAAAAAAGGCTTATAAAAATAAAATTATTAAATAACTCTAGCTTTTTTTTAAAGCTTTTATTTTTTTTTATAATAATAGCTTCATAATAACTTTTAAGTAAAAAAAAAAAAAACAAGGCCAAACCTAAACCCTAATTTTATATAGCTTATAGATAGGAAAATCTATTTTATATTTAAATATTTATTTCAAAAGTAAAGAAAAAGAACTTTCATTTAAAAAAATATCACATAACTAAATAACTCATCATGTATAAAAAAAAGTGCAAAATCTTTCTTTTTATAAAAGGGTTATTATTAGATTGATTAATTTAAAAATAAAGAAAAATAAGTTGAAAATCTTTCTAAAAATGCGAGAACTTATATATATAAGTATAAAATTTTAATACCTTGAATCTGTCTCCAAACTTGCAATCTTCAAAAGCCGCTTCAACATTCATGCCATCTTTTGTATAAAATTAGATGTTTGGCTGGAGGGCTTATATATATTCTTTCCCTTTTTTTTTTTTAATTTTAATCATAAGAAATAATATCTCTTTGTAATTTTTTTTAAAACCACGATATTTGTAATATTTTTTATTAAAAATATTTTTATCTAAGTAATTTTTACAATGAGTATCATTGAAAATATTAAATCAATAAAATTTCAATGATTTGTATATCATAATATATATATATATATCCTTTTAAAAAGTATAAACAATGTGTTCGAATAGAATAATAGTCCGATAAGCTCTTGAACTTTACTCAAAATAGAAATAACCCATTGATTTTTATTGCATGATGAAATCAAAGCTTGACCTTTGAATTTAATATAATTATGCTGGTTAAATCTTACAAATAAATGAATAAAATCTAATTATTGCCTAGCATTCTATCAACTGTTGTACATCTAGTTCATCTAAATAAATTTAAATAATATTTTTTTTGTAAATTATATCATTCAACTAAAATGATTTTAATGAAAAATTAACTATTTCTTCATGTCAAAATTTTAATTATAAAACAATAAATTTTCGTAATATTAATATGATAGAATAAAAGATAAAAGATTTATGTAAACTATATCTTGGAATAAATTAATAAAAAAAATAGAACAACCACAAGACCCTTGTGGCTCATTGATAATTGTAATAGAGTTGTATAAGTATCAAACCCTATTTTCCATGGAATTTTTAATAATGACTTTCTTATTATTGTTCAACTCTTCATCCGCAAGATAAGACACACAATGTGTGCGAATACTTCATCGCAAAAGTTGACATGGTCGGAAGAATTAAAAAAAAAAAATTGGTATACTACTTTTTGTGGTTTGATCCATATGTTTATTCTCTTATTTTCTCTCTACTTCTTTCTATCTTTGTATCTTAGAATACTCAATTTCTCTTGAACAATATCATTAATCCGAAATATGCAGTAGATGCACTGTATAAGGTGTTTAGGCTAAAACTATGACTATTAAAAATGGGTATTCTTAGTAAAAAGAAGGAATATGAAGATTATTCTATTTAAATATAAGTAAAATGATATTAAAATATTTTATATTAAATTAATTAAATTAATAAAATAAAATAAAATATATTTAAATATGATTAAATTTATATAGAAGTGAATAAATATATTTGTGTATGATAGCATATCATTTACATATATATATATATATATTTATATATCGTTGATGTTTTTTTGGAAAGGTTGAAAAAGGACTGGAATAGAAAGTTCGGTGAGATTTGAAATACAAAAGAAAATTAGAAGAACGTTGGAGTTAAGATTTGAAAACGCACTATGATACTTAAGTTAATTGAAAGCTTTGAGTAAAATGAAAATAGAGAGAGAAAGAGAGAGAGAGAATAGAGTGTTCATTGCTCACCTTGAGGCTTTCTAACTCCTTTTATATCTAGGTGTTCTGAGAAATTCGTATTACATGTCTTTTTGTCATTTTCTAAGAATGACTGACTGTCAGATTACCAGTCGTTTGGTTGTAATGGTTATATTTGTCAGAATTTCTTTTTTAACAATCCCAAGTGCTAGCGGAAAGGCTAATTTGGATGATGCTTTCACTACCATAGTTGAAGGAAGGAGAGCAAAAAGTCTAGCATAAAATCCTTTTCTCACTTTCTCGATATGAAAGAAAAAATAGCCGTTTAGTTTCGGTTTCCTAATCAAGTCTCATCCCTTGATCCGAGATCTCTTTTCACTTGAAAGAAGCGAAACTTCTAAGTTGACTATTCTAATTTATAAAGGTAAAGGGAGCCAAAGAGGTAGTATTATTGTGTAGCTCGGCAACCCCCGTATGCAATTCATTTCATTGTTCAGATCAAGGCCCATCTGTCTTAGGTACCCGACTTACAGCTTAAAATATCATGTATGCACCACTGCTGATCCCCTTACTTCGTTGTAAGGGGGCACCCCCTTACTTGTTGTATGCAATTGATTTCATTGTTCAGATCAACGCCCATCTGTCTTAGATACCCGACTTATACTTTAAAATATCATATATGCACCGCTGCTGATCCTTTGTCCCTTTCTAAATCCAGCTTCAACCGAGCATACGTCTGCCGCGGGAACAGGAAAAACGGAGATATACTTTTATGTTGAAGTCTTTCCCCTTGGGGAGTGCCTCGCACGTCTTGGAAGAATCATGCTCTGTATCTGAAGTTGTTGGCCCAGTGAAGAAAGGACCTAGAAAAAGCAGAGAAGAGGGGACCTCTAGGAGAGTGGTTTCTACTGGTTCAAAACAGAAGCTGTTCTACCCAAAATGTCCTGTCCAATGGTTGTTGTTGGACAAGCGTGTCAATGTTTGGAGCGCGCTGCATTACTCATTGGCGCGATCAGGCGATTGGGCTCCTAGAATTTGATCGATTGGATACTAGTCGACTCTGAAACCATTTAGGCGATGGATGTACTTGGGGTATAACATATATATTTAAGATATTATTATAAGACTATCTATGTTTATTTTTTAATTATTTTTATAAACACTCCAAGAATTCAAAATTTAAAAAAAAAATCGATCACACAGATCTGAATCCTAATCCTAGTAACTTACAGTCCGTTTGGTTAATCGATATGAAATATGTTCAACGCGCTATAGTAGCCGCCCCTGTCTGGTTGGCGGAATGGGTATTCAACAAACTAGCCATTACGAACTCATTTCGAGAACCACTGGATGGCGATTACAGCGCCTCCACCAAATCACTTTTTTCCTCCAAAAACGTCCCAACCCAAAGCTCATCCAACACTAAAAAAAAATTAACATTTACACTAAACAAAGATCATCACAGAAACACAAACCAGTTATGATAAGAAAAAGAGAGGAGAGAGAAAATCAAAGGGAGTTTCTATTTTAGGCTGTTCTAGAAAGATTTAAGTCGTTGAAATTTGGTGCAGAGGAAGAACAAGAGAATGGGAAGAACATATGCGAAAATCAGAGGGCGGGGCGTGGTGGAAGCAAGATTTTTTTGGTGGTTTTTTCTGTGTTAAAATTTGTAGATCTACAATTTTCTTGGGGTTCTTAGGGAAAAAAAAAGTGAAAAAAAAATAGGAGGTTGAGATAAAGCTTTAGGCGGATTTTGAGAGGGTTCTGGGTTGATAGCCAACGGTGGATGACGACAACGGTGGTGGATGCTCGTCAAATTCTAGAATGAATGATGGTTTCAAGGTAAAGCATGAATATCAAAAGAGAAAGGGACAGGGGAGGGGATAAGAGAGAGAGAGAGTTTGATTAGAGAGAGAAAGTTACTAAAAATGAAAAAAAAAATTTTGGTTTATATAGTTTCAAATTTTTTATACATTTTATATAAATATTCTCTTATAAATAATTTATTATATATGAATATTCTTTAAATTTACCGTAAGTAATATTAATTTATAAAATATTTTATTTTATAATTTAAATAATTTATACAGTGATATATTTATATATTGAATAATATTATATCAAATATTTTTCTTAATAATATTTTAAGTTTAATTTATTAAAATATTTATTATAAATAATATTTATTATTAAAATATATTTATAAATAGTTTAATTTATTTATTTTTATAATTTAATATTAAATATAATTAACTTAAATTTTTATAAATAGTTAATAATAGTATAATACAATATTGTTTGTTTAATTCAAGGATAATAATCTTAAATTGCACTTATCTTTTATGTATTCCTTAACATCACTTTACCCAATCAAATAATATAATATTATTATTTATTTATTAAATTCAGTGAACTAAATTATATAATATTTATTATTTTTTTATTTATTTTACTGAATTATTATTTTATTCTTTCCTATTTCATTTCGGTACATCAACTTGTCAGCACAACTGACATAAAAACTTAAGATAGCAGCCATGTTCCCAAAAAGCGGAACTCGAAATGGAATGTAATTAACGCCAACTTCCCTTTGGTTTTTCTGTTCAACAATCCCCATAAAAATAAAAAACCATCAATTCAATCAAAATTCTAAAGAATCCCATATCAAGGAAAGACTTAAAACTTCCAAATTTTAGTTTTAGTACCCTTTCTCATTTCAATGGAATCCCAGGAGCAAAGCCCAGTTGTGCTAATCACAGGGTGTTCCCAGGGTGGAATAGGACACGCTCTGGCACGAACTTTTGCAGACAACAACTGCATAGTGGTGGCAACAAGCAGGTCTTTAAGCTCCATGCCGGACCTGCAACAAGATCCCAGGTTTTATCTTCAAGAACTCGATGTTCTATCAGAGCAAAGCGTCCAAAAAGTCATTTCCAATGTAGTAGATAATTTTGGTCGTGTTGATGTCTTGGTCAATAACGCTGGGATCCAATGCGTTGGCCCTCTTGCAGAAATCCCTTTGCTTGCCTTGGAAAGTACATTTAATACCAATGTTTTTGGTAACGATTAATAGCTCCTCTTTTATTCTTTTATTATTTTTCTGCCATTGAAGTTAAGCGACATGCATTTCTTCATCATTTCTTTCATTGTTTGATTTTTTTTCTTTTCATTTTTTTTTCTATTTTTTTATGTGGCTGGAGAATTTGTGGGCATGTTTGTCTATGTTGCTTTCACTTTTCCGTACTTATGGGTAACACATATTCGTTTACGAGTACAAATGTATGATTTTTTAAATATATAAAAAAATTTTAAATATTTTAAGCATAATTATGTTAGACATATATTCGTATTCGGAACTCACCCTTAGTATGAGTAACATAGATATTTGTTTATAGCCGGTAATCACTTGGTTTGACTTGCGCTACTTTGGTTGCCTAGTGAAGAAGTGAATATCCCCCGCTTATTTGGTTTAGCCTGTCATTCATATTTGAAAGAAAAACTATGATATGTAATCTTTGTACTCAAATGAAAATCTGAATAGTTAGTGTTGTAAAGTGAAATTACTGGTCATTTTTTTGGGTCTTGATTCAGCTTGTATGTGAAAGACTTATATTCAATTGATATTTTTCTTAAATAATTGAGGCAGGGATTTATGATCCCAGGAGCTGTATAGATAGTACCATTACATAGTTGTGTTCATGAATCCACCATGCTTTAATACCAAGTAAGGCAAGGATTTGAGGAATTGGACTGAAGGCCCTTCTTCCTTGTCCGACTCCCACCCACACTGTCGGGCGAAATATTGGGTTTCGATTTGTACGGATGCCACTCTAGTTTGTCATATGTTTACAATATTGCACTTCGATTACAGGTTCGATGAGGGTGGTTCAAGCAGTTGTACCTCACATGGCATCTAGGAAGAAGGGAAAGATTGTCAATGTTGGAAGTGTTAGCGTCATGGCACCTGGGCCATGGTGTGGTGTCTACACTGCATCTAAAGCAGCTCTTCATGCGCTAACTGATACTTTGAGGTTAGTTTAAGATTTACATCTGCATAGAAAGGAAAGGCTAAAAAGGCAATTAATTAGCTACCATCCAACTTCGCCAGAAAAAAGACTGATTTTTTTTTTTTCTTGGAATTTTAAAGCTTTCAAATCTCGGCATTAGTTTCCTCTCAGGGTTGCCTTTAGTTTAAAGCAATTGAAGATAACCATTGGATATGCACATCACATTTGCTGCCCAGTGCAAATGTCTATGATGTTTGTAGTATCTTGTACGGTGTCAATACCCAGATATTTATTACTGATTTTGTCATTTTTAGATGCATGGGGATATATTTATTTTTTGTTCCAAATCAGATGATGACATCTCCCAAACCTAGCAAGAATGCTGTCATATATATATATATATTCATTCTTATGTATGCAGATTGGAACTCAGCCATTTTGGGATTGATGTCATCAATGTTGTCCCTGGAGCTATAAGGTCAAATATAGCGGATTCTGCCATTGCTAGCTACAACAGGATGCCTGAATGGAAGCTATATAAACCATTTGAAGAGGCAATTCGAGGGAGAGCTTACTTCTCGCAAAGATCCAGGTCGACACCGGCAGATGTGTTCGCAAAGGATGTGGTGAACGTGGTGCTGAGGAAAAATCCGCCGGCTTGGTTCTCATCTGGTGATTATTCAACTATCACGGGAATAATGTACCATTTGCCAATTTTTGTTAAGGATTTCATTGTTAGGAAAGCAATGAAAGGTTGAGTTCTTCTTCAACCTGTCAGAACTATAATGTCGTTTAGTGATTTTCCTTTCTGTGATGTTTGAATTTCGCAATAACATGGCATTTTAAGCTCTATAATCAATGGAACCTTTCAGAGATTATCTTTCAAGATTTTTCTGGCATTTTCTAGTCGCTCTGCAATTGAAAACTAAATAAAGGAAGAACCAACATCTGCATCATGGAATTGCTAATTCAATTCTTGCACATCATAGATGACAATTAAACAAAGGGAAGAGATGAAGAAAAAATGTAGCACATTCTAGTTCAACTCATTCTGCAGGAAGGAAATTGATAATTCTTGGCTCGTCACAAGTTGCTCCTGGAACCATTGGTATGATTATTCTGAGACTTCTACAAATGATTACCTCGAGAATTCCAATTTCTCACAAACAAAATTTCAAAAGTTCCATCTGCCTAATCTAAAAGATCCTATTTACTATGAATGAGGCGGATGACCATAGTACACCATTCCCGGTGGTTGAAGAGGCCGGAAACTAGGAGGCACAGGTGGTTGCTGAGTTAAGGGTAGCAGTTGCTGCTGAGATAAAGGGGATGTTTGATGAGCTGAAGCTATCGGCTGCTGCTGAGTTATCGGCAACGGTTGTGGTGTCAAAGGCACCATCGGACTGACCATATAGGGAGGAGGTGGTGGTGGTCCAGGTGCCAATGGTGGCATGCCACCATAACTACCATATGTGGCTAGCGTTCCCCCTGATGGCTGCAAAAACTGTTGTGAGGCCATGTTAGGAAGCATGTGATATTGAGCTTGAGAGCTTGTAGTTTGGCTTTGCATGGCTGGTTGAGGGACCAGGACTGATTGATAAGAATGGTTTATTGGAGCAGCAAGTGCTTGCGCTGACATCAATACATTAGGATCTGCAACTGGCATTGACTTCTCTAATTTCAAAATCGCATCAGTGACAGAACTGACAGGTGCAGATGTGAGGGAGTTCGACTGCGTCGACACCTTTGTTAGACCAGCATTTTTTGCTTCTTCAGCTGCAAATGTAGAAAGAACAGAATGCATGATCATTTGAGAGGAGCTAGAAGCTGCAAGCTTGTCCGCAACCTCAGCTGCAATGGCTGCAGCAGTCCTCTTAGATGTTTCTCCAGCTTTTGCACTGCCATCAATTGACAGAATCGCTGTAGCTGAAGATGTCGACATATAATCTTCATCACTAAGCCGCTTCCGCATGTTACGGGCTTCCTCTGCCTGTGCTTGTGCTACCTACAATTGATTATAGATCTATTTTAAAACGCGTACACAACAAGAGATTTTGTGATTAGCAAGAACAAAAATAAACTCACACCCAGAAAATTTGGACCAAAACTTTGGCACTTAGACGCCCAATGCAACTATAGCAAATTGTCTACTCATTTATAAATTACAATCTCTAGTATCCTTTTAGGTAACTTGCAATTCCTAAACTGCATATAAACTATCTGCAACGATTTGCAGCTGCTATACATTTCAGAAGACTTCAACCATAGAAGAGCAGCATTTTTTCTATGAAAACCAAATGAGATGCATTGAACTTCCCAAAAGCATTACCATTATCAAATTCTATGCCGGTCAAGGAAAATTAAAAAAAAAAAAAAAAAAAGGTTCAACTGCAAGCATATAATCTTAACTTCCAGTTTCAAGTTCCCCCTAAACTTCCAAGAGTTAATGAACTTCTTAGTCTAAAACCAGGACATAAGTTTCAAATATTTCTCATAGGTCAAAGGTGTAGCATCTTAACATTGGAAATAAACAACATCCAGAAACTGACATGATATCAACATTTATCAGAAGAAAATAAGAAATAAAGTGTTCATAGGATCAAATAAATTCTCATCTTTCCAGTTGCATCTGGAAATCAGCAAACTACAGAAATATATAATAGAATTATCAGAATATATACCTGCATCTGCGTTCGAACATTCTCCAACTCGGATTCCTGAAAAGAATTCAGAACACAAGACAATGCTTATGATCTCTCCATCATTCAAGTAAGTACGAACATTTTCACATAAAAAATTATGGAATATGCAGGTACCTGCTCATGAAGAGCTTCTTTTAACTGCGATACAAGTGCTGCTCTAGTTGCTTCAACTGACTTGAGTTTCTTGATGCACTCTTTTAGAAGATTTTCTTCATCTTCTAGTTCTTTGGACAAAGTTTTTCTTTTTGGGTCTTTTGCTGCAATGTAAAGAGAATTTTAGATGACAACCCCTTTTAAGAATCCCATCATGAACTTTAAATGTCTCCTGGGAGAAAAACATAACCAAGAACACTACTCAGGTCAACAGAGCAGAGATTACCAACTGTGCAGGCAATATCCACATCTTTTTCCATCTTCCTTACACGATGAACCGCTGACTTGCATTTACTCATCTCTTCATCTTCATTTGGCTGCTCAGTAAGCATCAGATGAAATGCCGAAACTATTTTTTCAGCTGTGCCCCCAATTGACAACTTCTGATGTGAGAAGCAATAAAAAAAGAACAGAGAGAATTGGTTTTCATCATATTAGAAAAAGAAGAAACTAGAACACCATTTGAAATAAAGTACGCAAACAAAACAAGTAAGCTTTGTAATAAGATAAAACTTCATGATACAAGGGGAATAAAAAAAGCAAGGCCCTCAATCTAACCGTTTTGATGGATCTTGAGTCCCGCTTCACAATTCTGACAGAGGAAGAGCGTGAACGTTTTTTGCTTAATTCTAACAGTGGAGGCACTTCTTCACCAAGCATCACATCTTTTAGGCTTCCGGCACGGGACCCAAAGACTCTTCGTTCTTCCCATATACCTACCTAACAATTTATATTGAAAAGTATAACTATAACAGCTTACTTCACTGTTCATAAGAAAATGGATTTACTGTAGCAGAATTGGCTGAAATCACTTATTAGCATCACAAAAACGTGTACGCCTAAGAAAGAAGTAGAATAAGCCATAATTTTGGGTGTTTGGAGTTATTTCCGAAGTTAATCCACAATCTAAGTGAACATAAATGGACCCAAAACCAGATGGAAGCATTCAGTGATCTAAACATATTAAAATATCAGAGGGTAGATCGTAAATATTATGAAATAATATACACTATGATAAAAAAAACTATAAACCTCAACCAATAACAAATTATCACTTTCATTTAAAAATAGTACACTTATGTTTTTCAGATGAGAAAAGATAAAGAGCCATGTCATCTGTATTTTAAAAGCCCTAAAACGAAAAATTACCAATCTAGAAACCACATTCTTTGCACGATCATCACCATTCTCTAGAAGGTCTTTTAGAGCTGCTGGGAGGACTTTCCAGAACTCATTAACAAATTCATTCCCTTTACGTTTGCTGTTCTGTAAAATATCATTGGCAAGGTACAAGAGGGGGACTTTCTGAACCATCTGTGAACTGTGAAACTGTTTATCCCATGTTGCAACAACCAGTTCTGCCTTGCTCTGGTGAAATATACACCAATGTGACAATGCTACGTAAAATAGGTCAAGGTAAAATGCTAAACGAAATACAGGACCAATCACTAGCACAATGATGTTACCCAAAAGATGATTAGACAAATGACATAAATTTTGCAGTTAAAAAGTTTAAGCTTTACTAAACTTGAAGTCAATGCTGATATGCAAAATTCCTAAGTCAGAACAACAAAATCATTAAAATGAATATCATCATGCAGTTAAAAGTCAAATAAACTCAAGCTAAATTTAACAAGAAAGGCTTCAATCTGCTTTAAATTTCGAAAACCACAGGTCTACTAGGAAATTTGTACCATAGCCTTTTGCTTCCAGCATTCTGAGTTCAATAGTTAATGCCATCCTATTGTCTGAGGGTTGTCATTATGACTTACGACTACTTCAACAAGTTGAAAAGTAGACATATACAAGATTGTGCATCTAAAATGATCAATATCATCCAACTGCTGTATTGTTAAAATTTTTTTCACAAACTACATCAATTTATAATCATATTAACAGTTGTTACCATCAAACAATGCATTATGAAATCAAAATTGAAAATGATGAGAAAACACAAATAAATTTAGAAAATGGACACAAGTAAAACCAAGAATCAACAATGATTAGATTTTCACAGTTAACTTCAATTCCCAATCAATCAACTAAAAAGAGGAAATTATAAAATGAATACAGGTAAGACTGAGCTAGGTGGCAAATTAGCACAAAAGGCAAACTCAAACAAACTTGGGATCACCATTACTTTCACCAAAAACTTAACCCAGAATCCAATGAAAAATTCTGTCTTTTTTACATAAAAGCGTATCAAATTAGATAAATCCGCATTGAAAAGCAATACAAGCAAGCACAGAACATAGAATTCATAACGCTTTACTTCTCTTCTTCTCAGCTAATACAGAGAACTTCAAGCAGTTAATCAGACTAACAACAGTTTTGAGAGAGAGAGAGAGAGAGGAAAAAAAAGAAAAGGATACTTTCAATACACTGTTGAGTGCTGTTGAGCTTGGATAGCTTATCTGCAAGTATCTGTTCACTGAATATACTATTCATCCCACACCCACCAAAAACCCTAAAACACTGCACAAATTAGAAAAGAAGAGCTTTTTTTAAAATTTTTTTTTTGTGTCTTTGCCCCTCTGAAATGAAATTGAAAAGAGAAACAATAAAAACCCTAATAAGTTACCCTAATCGAAGGAGATTTGGATCTTTAAACCCTAAAACTGAAATGGAAAAAAAAGAGGGTTCAACTAGGAAACCGTAAGACGGCTATTTCCAAAATTAATGAAATGCAGAGATTGGAGGGATTTGAAAAATCAATGGCCTGCATGTCACATAAACCCTAAAACCGAAAGAATAATTTAGAGCCACGAATTGAATTAGAAGTTTATGAAATTTACAAGAAAATGGATACATAGAGAAAGAAACCCTAGAAAAAAATTTTCCCCTTTTTTCAGCAAAAGGAACGAAGAGAAACGTTTCAAAAAGAAAAGAGAGAGACAAAAGGAGGTTAGGAGCAGCGGTGAAGTGAAAACTGTGGAAGACTGTAAATTTCGGGCCAATTTGGCGCAAAACTATGAAGAGTTAAAAGAGTTTTTTTTTTCGTGGGGTGGGGGGGGGGGTGGGATTTGAATAAATAAACTGAAACAACTTTTAACACCAACCGTTTCTTTTTTCTTTTTTTTTTGATTTTTTGGTTGTTTGTTTTTCTTCACAATTGAATTCATTTTCCTTTTATGGTCTCCTATTTACCATGGAGAGGAATGGACAATATATAGGTTTCTTTTGATGGAGTAGAAAAATATTGTAAATAAGTAAAACGAGATATTTTAGAAGGATGATAAAAAGAAAGATCGAAGTAAATGAAGAACAAGTGCGATAGCAAATGATGATAATGAAAATTATATGTGATTGAAAATAATATAGTGATTGTAAAAATTACAAAGAAAAGTTACATATGATTTTTAATAATCAAAGTTTATCGAACTATTAAACTATACTAAATGAAACTTTTAAATTTTTATTTATAGCTTTCCTATGCGTAAAAAATTATCAAAAGATCACTCAAATGAAAGTAGTATAGTGAAAAATATTACATAACAGCACACTTAAAAATGCAAAAGGAAAGCATTTATATTCTAAAAAAAAAAATTAAACTTTTAAATGTCTACTTAAGAGAATTCAAGCCATATATTTTTTTTTATCTTAAATTAAAGTAAACCCAAAAATTCTATTAATCTTTCGAGTTTAACTTCGTACTACTCACATATCTTTAGATCTTTCTAGTTGCATTATAAGTTATGTTTATCACATCATAAACAAGCGACTAAAGAGTATTGGAAAGTTGAAAATTTGAAGCACTACAATGCTATAGTACTGGAGCACAATGAGCTTTACCATCTGAGAGATATTACTGGGGAATATAGTTATCAAGGAACGCTTATTGCCGAAGATCATCGCTGCTAAGAAGCATTGTTACTGGAAATGCTGTTAACAAAGATATTGTCACTAACAGGGAATGTTCCTTACAAGTGTTGTACTTGCATGGTTTATTATTGCCTAAAAGCAATTCTGTCAGAGGGCAGTGATTTCATAAAAGGATAATGTCAGAAAGCGGTAATTACATATTTGGATAAAAATTTTCTAAGTATTCAATTGAAAAATTGATATAATATAAACACCATTTGTGCATTTAACTTAAATTTGAAAGACTTTAGACTCGAAGTAGGGATTTAATTTTTTTTTTTTTACGTTTACTTTATCATAATATTATGAAATATTTTAACATTGAAACCAAGATATAAGATGCCTTTTAAGGGTTTTTTATTAAAATAATATAATTTTTTTATTTACGTAAATAAGTCGTTTTCATATTATTTACTGAAATAGGTCAATTTTGAAAATTTGTTGAGAAATTGTCATTACAAATGACGATTTTTCAATTGTAAAATTTAGTTAAAAAACACAAAATCAGATGGCAATTTCTCAACTGTTATAAGAAATCGACAAATGAAATGACAATTTCTCATCAATTGCAAATCTGGTGACTAGAAAATGAAAATTAATTGGGAAATGGTGATTTCCCAACTAAGTTATTTTTTTTTTGTTTTGAGAAATCGTCAATTCATGTGGCAATTTCGTATTCATATCACAGTTTATAAGTTGTAGGTTTTATTTACGTTCGAAAGTACATGACTAATGTATGAAAATTAAAATTTTTTTAAATAAAATAAGTTGCTAAGACTAATGCAAAATGATCAGATTTTTTTATATGAAATAAATTGATGAGAGTAATGTATGGGAATTTGATTCTTTCTGGTATGAAATAAATTGATGAGACTTATGCATGCAATCAAATTTCTTATGATATAAAATAAATTGGTAAGACTAATATGAAATAAATTGATAAGACTAATGCATGAGAATCAT